>PVJL010003551.1:0-154260 GCA_004026885.1 Lyroderma lyra | reverse complement strand
TGTCTTGTTGATAACAGCCATTCTCACAGGTGTGAGGTGGTATCTCATTGTGGTTTTGATTTGCATTTCCCTGATAGCTAATGAGGATGAGCATTTTTTCATATGTCTGCTGGCCATTTGTATTTCTTCATGGGAGAAGTGTCTGTTTAGTTCTTCTGCCCACTTTTTAATTGGGTTGTTTGTTTTTTTGTTGTTAAGTTGGTTTTGGAAATAAGATTTTTGATATTACTAATGAATGCTAACTTTCAAAGAGGGACTTATTATATGGCAGGGACTATCTAAGAGCTTAAATCTATTATCTTATTTAATGCTCTATTAATTCTCTGCTGTTAACGTTAGCATTCTCATTTTACTAAGGGCCAGTCAGGTTAATTCACATGCTCAGCATCACACAGCAATGACACGGGAGTGCTGGGTTTTAAACCCGGGCAGGTGGCTCTAGAAACCACACTCTTAACCACGTTCTACTGCTTCTCCTTAAACAGCCAAATTTAAAACCCTGCTTCTAACCTAGGCTTTGACGTTTAGCTTATAAATCCCATTATTCTGTTGTAAGTCTAACAGATTTTAACCACCACTTGAAGGGAGACTTTGATTCATGGGTGATTCCATTTATAAACTTGGTTCATTAAACTCCTTTAAATATTTTAAACTGCAGTTATAAATTTACTATTCCATTTCTTCTTAAAGTACCTCAGTTGGACTCATTTAACAAACAAAAACCTCCCAGCTATCAGCAGTCTTTTAATTCTAATAAATTGAAACTTATGAGTATGGTGAGCCTTAGGTTCCCCTACACGTTTTAACTCTCTCTGTTAACAAGATTTCCATTTAGAATCACAAGTCTAATGAATCACTCAGCTCACATTTTAAACTAAGGTCACGAGGATGAACTGTTATTACAGAAGAAAATTCTCTTAAACATTATAAACTTAAGATACCAAATATGCACAGAATTCCCTGATACAAAAAGAACAATTTGAATTTTTTTAACATTTATATCTTTAAATTTTAAACCCTCCTCGATTCAAGCGTGCTTGCACTCGAAGGAAATAATTCTGTCATCCTAAACTAATTTGGGGGTTCCCTTCCCAGGCTGTTTTTCTCTCTACGAGCTGAGGTCTCTTAACTGACCAGAGGTGTTACCCATAATTTGACCGGATTCTAGTCTGCAACCCCGGCAGCCGGCTGAAGCCATATTTAAATACGGTCACCATGAGTGATTTTCAAAGCTCAAGGAATGCGTGGTTGCAAACTTCCCCTTCTCCCCCATGTTAAGATTTTGGCTAATTTTTAAGTCATGCAGTATCTATAACCTCTCGTCAGAATCGACTTGCCACTCCCCTCCATTCTGATTTGTTTTTTATTCTTCGTCTCTGTTAGGGCTATGCAACCTGTATGGATAGTAGTGTAATAACTGATTGAATTCTGAATGCCTCTCATGACTGCATCTGTCTCAAATAACAACTCCCACCACCAATATTCACGCACCCGCACACCACAGGACATATTTAGGCCCACCCAGTGTCTTAGACCAGCTATTCCCATTCTGAATATGTAAGAGGATCATAAATGTAAGCATTTGCTTAGGTGAGGTAGAAGAGGGATAAGTAAGAACATTTGCATAACTTAAATGCGAAGGTGCTTACAAAAGAAACCTGGGTTTGGCTGAAGATTTGAAATGAAATTTCAGACTCACTTGGGAAATGTAAATCAGTTGGCATAATCCCCACCCCCACCCCCACTCCATCAGGGAAATACTTGCTTTTTACGTTAAGACTTTTAAAGACAGTATGAGGGACTCAGAAGGCCGTTCTCTCTCCTCCAGAACTACCACGTAAGCCCCTTGTACTTGCATTACCATAAAGCCGTGGTAATTGCTTGAACATGTTAATTTATCCAGCAACCCGCTGGTTTTACCTGCCCGTATTTAAAGGATTGAAGGGGTGACAGGGTACAGCCGGAGACAGCGCTTTGCTTTGCGAATGCGACGAGTCTGAGCTCCAGGGACAGGACTCAAGTTTGCCTGGAGCAGTGCGGGGGCTCCCTGCATCGCCGGCGCCGAGTCCGCTCTGCCTCCCCTTCCTCCTCCCTCCCCCGGGGCTCACTCACACGCTCTCCCTTCCTCCCTCCCTCTTTCTGCTCCCTCACTTACCCTCCCCCCCATCCAGAGACTGTAACCTTGGTAGATGGACAACCCCCACCCCAATCTTATTACTGTTGCTACAGTCAGACCCGGGAGCCGTGAACGCGCGTATTGACAATCACAGCTGGGACTGCGTAAGCAGGATAAAGGCAGCAAAATACGGGCTGTGGACAGTCAGAGGCCCGGGAAAACCCATCGATTGTTGCTGTGGCTTCTTTCCATATAGCAGAACGAGTGCCGAACAGCTGAACTCTGGGTAATTTCTAGCAAACAATGTGCTGTAGAGCGTTATTTGTAGGTCCTGAAAATCGAAGTGGAACCCCCAGCTCCCCGTAGAACATGCTTCGTTAGTGTGGAACAAAGAGCTGGCCGCTGGCTGGGGGCAGCAGCTCCCATGCTCCTGCACGGTGGGGGAGGGGGCGGGGGGAGGGGCGCGGCAGGTACAATGGTCGCTCAGAGAGGCTGTGCTGGCCAGTGCCTGCAGCAGAGAGGGCTCCAAGACAGAGGAGGGCCACCCTTCTTCTTGGTCTAGGATCTGCCATGTGTGAAGTCAAAATGCCAGCCCCAACACTAGCTGTGTGAGCTTCTGCGTCTGTTCATCCCAGAGTCCTCAGTTTCCCTCCTGCTTCCACTGCAGGCTTCTTGCGAGGACCAAATGTGACACAGCGATGTAAAAGCATCAAGTCTGTGTGCATTTCTGCGACTTTAGAGACACGCCTAGCATCCCGATAGGCAGAAGTACGCCTTGGGCACCAGCGGGGGCAGGCCCCAGAGGAAAGGTGGCATACTCAGGGTAACAGGAGAGAGTCTGATGAAGGCACTCCTACAAAGTATGCACGGGGTCAAGGGAAACCAGCGAAGGACAGCAAACCCCTAGGGTTAGAACAGCAGAAAGAAGCCCCATCCCTACACCTGTAAGAAAGCAGTTTCCTGAACTTGGAGGAGCTGCCGCTGTAGCTGTGGAAAGAGGCTGCCCTACAAAAGCTGTCGCCTTTGAGGAGAGCTCAGCCACTCCCAAGGGTAGCCATGCACGGAGGAAGTGGGGCTGGGGGACATACATCCCCTGACTTCACTCTCATCCCAGCCTCTGATCTCCAGGCACGGGCCGCATTGGCCCAGCCCCCCAGGGAAGCCGGGTGCGGAAGCTCATCATGCAGCTCCCACCCCACCCCCCCGGGAGCAGGGGCAGATGAGGAAGGGCAGAGAGGGATCTGCAGATGCCCACTACAGCATAAGTTGGTGATACGTACCCACTCAGATATCATTTGTCCACATTCGACCCCGGGAGCCGAGGCTATCCTGACTCCAGTGGATTCAACAGATAAGAAGTAGTTAGAAGGTTCAAGGTTGTTGGGGTTGGTCGGCAGTGATGTCAGGGCAGGAGTTTCTGTAATTCTCCTGGCATTTCTTTGATGCTTGTCACCTCGCACTGGCATGATCCAAGCATCTTCTTTGTAACTCAGTGCCTAGTGTGTTCCCTAGCACACAGAGGACACTCAGTTAATGAGGACTGAATGAAGGAGCGATGGCCCGACCTCCAACAGGAGACATTCAAGAGGGGACCGCCTCCCAGCATGCATTCTTTAGAGAAAGCAAACAGGCAATGCTTAGTCTGTATGCTTCAGGCACTGCGGTACTTCCCTAAGTAAGATATGTGACAGCAGGAGGACTTCTAGTTCCCCCAGATCACAACAGAAAGATCGGGACCCTCTGCCTCCACAGAGAGCTAAAGCTACCTGGAAGCCTTCTGATTCCAAACGATGCCAGGCGGCTCCCCTCCGACAGCCCTCAGGGAGGTCGGCCCCAGGCTACCAGTCATGCAGCTCTCCCACTGCATTTGGGGCTCCCCCTGCTAAACTGGGTCAGAAACCACTGAAAAATGGAAAAGTACCCAGAAGCGATTCTGACAGATTCCCAGGTGTGCCTCCCTGCCCGCTGGGGGGTGCCAGCGGGAGCAGGAGGGAGAGGTTCCTTACAAGCACCTCTTCTCTGCAGGCAAACAGGGAGACCGTGAACAAACAGGGGCTTTGAACCCGCGTTTGCCCGAGGCCCCCCGCCTGCTCTGCTGGCCGAGGATTTCCAGGACTGTCAGACCTGCTTGGCTGGCTCCCCTGGAAAAGAAGGGAGCCATGGCAAGTGGGCAGAGGTGTCCTGGCCTTCGGTCACTCAGCAATAATCAAGGTCAGTCCCAAGCAGAGGGCGTCAAGTGGGTCTCATTACATTTATGACCACACAAGAGCCGGTAGCCATCGGCCCTGGGGCTTATGAGTGACCAGCCACCCCGGCAGACAGGAAAGAGTGCCCAGAAAATTAAACCACCAACACAACTGACCTAAGGGAAGGGGAGCAGCGTGACACCCATCTCCCCTCAGAGCCTTGGGGTTACTTCTAAGACCGCTCCCATTTTTGCTGGGTTTGAGCTGAAATGTTTTCTTTAATACATTCATTTATAAGGGTTTCATTGATTATCATAAGATAAATGATGTCACTTGGAAAAACATTTTTCTCTCTTTCATCATTTTCAATAAAAGGGATGATACATCAAATGGCCAAAACTCTCCTTGGGTTTGGGTTCTTTCTGGACCCATATATTTTGCAAAATAGATTTTTCAACTCACTGGGAAGAGCCCCAGAATGGGAAAGAAAAATGTAAGGGTCCCCTCTGCTCTTCCTGCCAATTTCGGTGAAGTTGAAAATCCATCTTGCCTGGCCTGATGGGGGCTAATTGCCAAACCGGGCTGCTGTCTCCTCACTTTCGTATTTCTTTGGCTTCTTGGATGTTTCTCCAGACCTGGCTCAGAAAAGGCCACAAGAGGGTTGAAATGGGTTTTTTCCCCAGGGCCAATTCGGGGAGGCCGGGAGCCCAGGGCTAGGCCAGTCGTATCCATGACAACCATTAGCTCCCAGCAATGAATCCCCCTCTCTGCCATGAGGCCCACCAGACAGGGGTGTCCCCATTGGTGGTCCACGTGGCCACAGCCTGCTCAGCTTCCACACATACCCTTTCCCAGACCCACGCTGAGGTTCATGGCCAAACCTCAGCACACCGGGGTGGGAGAGGGGTTGAAGGCAGTATTCTCCTAAGGACCTGGAAGTATCCTTTCTTATTTGAGTCATTTCTTTAATGCCTGTCAGCTATTTTGAAAACAAATTTTGGGGAAATGGCTTTTATTTAGATTATGTAAAAGGCCCTTAAAGGCAGAGACTTCAGCTTTTATCAGCTTTTTGTACCCAACACTCAGGACCAGGCATGGCTTCTTGAGGCCGCGATGAAGTAGAAGTCAGTGCCCTGAGCTTGGGCTCAGGAAGCGTGGGTGTGGGCCCAGCTCTGCCCCACACCTGCCACTAAGGTAGCGTGCAGACGGGGCAAGGTCCTCACGGCCCGCACTCTGCAGGGAGCTGTGTGAGGACCACATGAAAGCATGATTTATTTTTAGCCACAAAAGGTTTTAGAAAACAGTTCCAGAGAACATAGGACCTTGGGCTGAGTGAGCAGCTACCAGCTCCTAGTGGTCTTGGGGATATAAGAAAAAACCCCAATAGGGACACCCTGGTTCTTCTAAGTAAGTGTGTCATATCTGCAGTGAAGGTATGAATACTCGGGAAAGTCTTATAAAAGGAAACTCAGGAAATGTCACAGCCATGGTGTCATGTCCCTGTTCAAAGCCACCCATGGTTCTGACAGATTCCCCACCCTCAGGTTCAACCTTCAAGGCCGCCTACCCTGGCTTCTCTTCTATCGCACGAGGCCTCCATTCTGAGGGGCCTGCTCGTGCCAGCAGGAGGGAGCTTCAGGTCTTCACCCCCTGCCTCCCACACCGCCTTCTCAGGGCCCAGACTCCACCTCACATTCTTGGTCTAGGGCGTCCTCTCTCCCCCTGGCCCACTCCGCCTGGATCTCTCCTCAGAGCAGAGCACTTCTCATCACCCCTCACTGGGTGAAAATTATGCACTGCCCCCGCACTGGGGTGTTCTGAGCTGTTATTCATCTTATGGATGAAGACTGAACTTTTTCTGAGTCTTTGCCTTGTTTCTGCAAATAGGTTGGGAACTCCCCAGCGGGCGAGGACTATAGGTGTTCAATCAATGCACCCCGAGTGGGCAATACGACAATCACCCCATCTCTAGAAATTTGCTCCGATCCAAAACACATAAAGAGTGGAAAACAGTCTCACTCAGCGGCCTAGTGGAGAGCGCGGATGCGCTGCGACGGCAGGCCTGGGAAAGAAGCCGGTACCTCAGCCTTCCGAACTTCCCCAGGGCCTCCAGTGAGGCCTTATCCGCAGCGCCGTGTGCTGCAGAACCGGAAAGCTAAAACTCGTCTTGGTGCTCTCTCTCTGCCTTCCATCTATTCCAAGCTTGTCCAACCCGCTGCCCGCTGGCCGCACGCAGCCCAGGACGGCTTTGGATGTGGCCCAACACATATCCGTAAACTTTCTTAAAATACTATGAGATTCTTTTTTTTTTTTTAGCTCATCAGCTCTCATTAGTGTGAGTGTAGTGTATGTGTGGCCCAAGACAATTCTCTTCCAGTGTGGCTCAGGGAAGCCAGAAGCTTGGACACCCCTGGTCTACCCAGCACAGCTGTTGACTCACAACTTGACGTAGCTTACTAATAATTTGCTGACATTTATTGAGTGCCTAGCATATGAGTATGCTCAGAATGGTGCTCACCACCTCCTACGTGCTATTTCACCTAATCCTGATGCCAACCCCTTGAGATGAGGTCATTGCCCACATTAAAGTTACTGAAAATAGCAGTGAAGTCCTTTCCCAGAGTCACAGGAGTAAGGGATACATGACTTGACACTTTATTCTTAGATTCTAAGCAGCGTATCCCAGAGAAGCCAGGAGGTCAAAGCCACCTCCACTGATACTCAGGAAAAGGGCAGTCGATTCTTTTAGGGGTATCCGTGTCCGTGTCACACCGTAACAGGTGAGTAACATGCTCATGTGGCATTGCAGAAACCTCACTGCTGACCGACAACACACATAGAACTCATTCCCTCACTCCTCCATGCAAGTTGAATGAGCGTCTACTGTTCTAGGATCATCGGGTAAAAAATAAATCCTTGGCCTTGAGGCGCTCACTACCGAGTGAGAAAACAGATATGCAGACACGGTCACAGAGCCGAACTGAGGTGGGAGCAACAGCCACAGGGGCCTGCGGGAGGGGGACACCAACTCTGCCCCGGGAGGTCAGAGGAGGTCAGGGGATGCTCTGGTGAAGCCCCTGGGGTCCTGCTCCCCATCCTTGCAGATTTTCATGCCCATTCGCATCTGACACCTGTGCTTCTTCCCACTTCCCCACCTTCTTCCATGACACTGACAGGTTTCACCCCACTCTCGGGGTGAATCTCCATAGGAAGTTTGACTGACAGCTGCTCAGCTTAGAAGCTCTAGAAGCTGCCAGAGATGTGATGGCAGCTCTGAGATGGCATAGGTGTGGGAGGGAGACAATGAAAGGTGGGAGGAAAGAGTGGGGAGGGGAGAGAGCGCATGGAGTAGAGAGCTCTTATCTGGAGCACCTAGAACCTCTCTCTCTCGCTCGCTCTCTCTCTCCCCTACCTCCTCTCCCCCCGCCCCCACCTCCAGATCTCTGGACCATGTACTCCTTGGCCACTGTTGGATACAAAGAACTCAAATAATATACATACACAAATATATATACATACATACATATACACACATATACACATAGATACATATGTATATACACATAAAAACACACAGCTAATTTTGTGAACTCATCCTAGGAAAAGTGCTACACACCTCATTGCTAAATAGCACTTCGGTCACATTCGACATACTCGTCTTGGGAAGCTGTGCACTGACACCAGCACCTAGTCCACCCTTCGAAGAAATTTTAGAATTCTTCTAGAATGGCCATCAGAGCCGTTGTCATCCCCAAAATGTGACAATTAAGTTCGCAAACCTGCCGCCGTGCACTTACGTTGGCAGCACGGCACAAACGTAGCCTTGGCAAGGTTATGACACCTCACCGAGTTGTTTGCACAGTGCTGCCAACGTAAGTGCACGGCGGCAGGTTTGCGAACTTAATTGTCACATTTTGGGGATGACAACGGCTCTGATGGTCATTCCATAAAAAGAGTTCCAAAAGTGCTTTGATGGGTGGACTAGGCGCTGGTGTCAGTGCACAGCTTCCCAAGG
Source organism: Lyroderma lyra (assembly GCA_004026885.1). Lineage (NCBI taxonomy): Eukaryota > Metazoa > Chordata > Mammalia > Chiroptera > Megadermatidae > Lyroderma > Lyroderma lyra. Next base: position 145,943 of record PVJL010003551.1, on the reverse strand, counting down.
GCAGTACTTTGAAGGTGACCATAGTGATAGCAATGAGGTAGGCAGCACTTGTTCTAGGATGAGTTCATGAAATTAATTGTTCAGCCTTGTACATGTGTATATATCCGTATGCACTTATAAACACATGCACATACACATACACATATATATGCACAGACACATTTCAGAGCACCCTACTTCCCCACTAGGGTCAAGGGCACTGAACTGAGTCCCTCCTGTCCTCTCTGTGCACACCCCAAAATGATCAAACCCCCAGGTGGAGGCGGTTTGGGATCTCATCTGGCTTTAAGCCATCTGGAACTCATCAACAGGCTCCCCTGTCCCTCGTCTAAGAAGCCATTATGGGAGAAGTTAATTCAGCCCAGTCAAGCCCGTGATGATGGAGGACAGAATGAATCAATCAGAACATTCATATATATATTTGATGAACGAGAACCCTGAGTGAAAGGATGAACGGACCTCCTGTGTACCAGGGCCTGTGGCGGCCAAGGCCGAGAGTATTGCTTATATTAATCCGCGCACTACCTTGATGAGGTAAAGAGCTTCATCTGCTTTTTGATGGCAAAGATTCTGAGGGTCAAAGTGGAAAAGCTTCTTTTCCAAGATCACATAGAAATGCTAGTAAGTGGCCAAACTGGAATTTAGTGGATTCTCCGTTGTCCCACAGCTGGAACTGAAACGGCAGGCTACGCCTGCGGAGGGGAGGCACACGGAGGAAGCGTGCAAAACAGACGCTGCAACTTCCTACTTGAAGAGCTCGCGGCCCGGTGGGAGCGATAATGCACACGAGCCCGCCAGACACAGCGGGAGCGGAGGCCAAGTGCAGCCGGCCCCAAGGGGGAGAGATGCGGCATGGTCCAAGGGTCAGGCAGGAGGGCGCAGGTCCTGCGCGGGGCGGAGACACCACGCACGGCGGAAGCGCGGAGCTTTGCGATCACAAGAACAAGGGCAGTTCCGCGCAGCTAGATCAATGGGGGAGCGAAGAGAACGCCCAGGAACAGGCCTGTGGGTAAAAATAATTTACTGTGCAATAAAGGCAGCATTTCAAGTTAGTGGGCACAAGGTGACTTAGTCAATAACCAGTTTGGGGACAACTGACTAGCCATGTGCTAAAAAGAAAAGTTATATTCTGGCTTTATACAGTACATAAAAATAAATGCCAAAAGAAATAAGGATTTACATGAAAATCATTCTAAAAGAACTAGGACAAAATATAGGTAAACTGCTTATTCATAGAGGAAAAAACTTTTTAAATTATATTTGCAAATAAAGGTTTACAAATAAAAGAGCAGATTCAACTCCATAAAAATTTTAAATTCCAATATATCAAATCAAATACCATTAAAATCTAAATGATATACAACAAACTGGGGGAAATGTTTGAAATATATATGAGAGACACATGTTAGTATTCCTCATACACAGGATGCACTTAAAATCAATAAGAAGCTTCAATTTTTTTTTAATTGGCAAACAATATGAATGACCTAATTCCCAAATAATAAATGCGAATGACCAATAGGCCTAAGGAAAAATTATTGAAATTCATTAAATATTTTAAAGGTAAATTAAAATTTTAAATTGGAAAATTGAATGTTTTGTATTTTTTTTATTTTATATTTTTGTAAAAAAAAAAAAAAAAACAACCAAAAAACTAAATGTCTTTACATTGTCCCCAAATTAAAAAGTAAAGAATTCAGTCTTCCTCCTACCCTTGTTCCCCATCTGCCTAGGGGTCACCACACCCCAAACAAACAATTACTACTATAGATATATTGTGTAATTTTCCAGTGTGTGTGTGTGTGTGTGTGTGTGTGTGTGTGTGTGTGCAAATACCAGTATGCCTTATTGTCTTCCTCCTTTTTAAATAAAATATATTGTATTTTATGTACAGGGTGCCAAAAAATGCATACACATTTTAAGAAAGGAAAAAAACTGTATTAAAATTTTAATACTCAATATACACCAATAACAAAAGATGAGTAGAAATCACATTTGACTTCTGCGATTACAAGAGGTGCTCAAAGTGGTCACCATCAGTGTCCAGACACTTCTGATTACAGTGAACTACAGCTGGAGCAACGTTGACCAGAGTTCCCACTTGTGTAGCCTTTTCAATTTCTTCCCAAAGTACCGCCATTGTAGCTGGTTATCTATGATACACCGCATCCTTTAAGGTCCCCCACAGGTAGAAGTCAAGGGGTGGTAAGTCAGAAGAAACTGGGGAAAACTCAATGTTCTCGAATTTCAAATACCACTTCTAAATGGTCTTGCACTCCTGGCACAACAACCGTGCTTCCGCCACTGTCTTTGACTATTCTGCCTGTGGCAAGGTGACACCAGCATTCATTTGACTAATGCCATCTTTTGGGAAACATACTACACATTGCAACTTTGAAAAGTTATACATAGATAACATCTCTTAAAATGTATATAAACTTTTTTGGAACTCCCAGTATATACAGTTTCGCACCTAGCTAGCTTTCTTCTCTTAATAATATGCATCAACAAGTTTTCATATGGTATATTAAGAACTTCTCTATCATTAGGTAGTTTCCATTGCATAGATGTAATTTATTTAGATCGTTTCCAGTCTTTTACAATTACAAACAATGCTGCAATGAATAACATTGATGTACGTCATTTCTCAAATACGCCAAGGCATTTGTAGAATGAATTCCAAGAAGTGAAATTACTGAGACTGAGGATATATGCATTTTTAATTCTGAAAGATGTTGCCAAATTGCCTTCTACAGAGGTTTTATCAATCTACACACTCACCTAAAATGTACGCGTGTGCCTGATTCTCCACAGTCTTGCAATCAGAGTGTGTTATTAAGCTTCTGGAACTTACCAAATGGATGAGTTAAAAGTAGAATCTCAGGATAATTTCGATTTGCATTTCTCCTATTGTAAGTAAGTCTGGACATCTTTATATACATTAAACAATCATTTTTATTTCCTTTCCTATAAAGTGTATGTTTATGTTATTCAAATCATTTCTAATTTTTTCTTTATAAGATAATGTGTAGAGAATATAAGAACACAAAAACCCAGACATAGACTATAAATAGGGGTAAAAATTGATAAAAACTTTCTGCCTCCCTTTGGTTTCTCTTGGGTGGTTACTTAGTTTCTCTGTCTGCACCTTTCTTCTGCTTTTTCCTTTAATCTTTTTTCTATCTGATGCCTGTGTATGTCAATCACTGATCATCGCCTCAAAATGGCTGTCCCAATATACCAGCCTCAATGCCAAGACTATCTGCATTGACCAGCAGTGTTGGCAACTAAGTAAGCCAGCCTCTCTGAATCCCAATTCCATATTCCTTGGGAATATTGTCTCAGGAGAACTCGGGTGTCAACTTTTGGTCTAGAGAATTAGTCTTTGGAAGAGGGAGATGCCGTGCTTCAATGATGATGCTTGAAGAAGAGACACGTCTCATCTAGCTGTTCTGAAAATAGAGCAGTGCCTTAGCAGTTAGAGCTCTGGAGTATCAGAATTTTGTGTCCATTTATCATTTTCACCTAAGCACCTACCAGGACTCAGGAGCTAGACCCCAGAAGTTAAAGGAAGCAAGGTTGGTCCAATGGGCTATAGTTGTTATTTATCCTATTAAATAATTCTTTCTTCCTTTGGTTGGCATTTCAGAAACAAAGCTTATCAAACTCAGCCACAGTTCCTGTGATTTCGTGGTTGAACCAACAGCCACAACTTATGAGGAGGAGCAAAAACATCTCAGCTACAGTATACATATTTGTCAAGAAAACATACTCTTTCTGATGTTTTGAGAGCATTTTGTACCCACGAAACCTCCATGCCCCTTTTGTTTTGTGAATGCTCAGGGAGGCTCCCATAATTTCTTTGCTGAAGGAGAAAGAGCCTCTGATGTGTTGAAGATTTTCCACCAATTTCTCCTGGGCCCAGTGGACAAATCTGAAAGTCATTTCAAGTTAGAAGACTTAGTGAGTAATTTGATAGGATAGATAAAGTAAAAATAAAAAACTGCTCTGTATTCTCCAGCTTGGGAACATCAGTGGATCATGCTAACATAGAATGATCCAGGGTGCAGAAAAGGACAGAGGCAGAAATCAATGTAGAGACAAGGGCAGAAATCAATACAATGGACTCAGTTTAGGTCGTGTTGGTCTTGAGATAATGTACATCTGTAGTTGCTACAGGTCTGAAGATCTGAAGTGAGTTTTGCACTAAAATTTCAGCCATGCAGTATTCTAGTTTGGGTTACCCCCACCCCAAATACCTAAGACAGAGACTTGGGTGCAGGTAGTTTCATTGGGGAGCAGACAAAGGAGAGAAAAGAGTGAGATAGGGAATAAAGAAAAACCAATGAAGGGTGGCTTGCATTGATTATCTCAGTGAGCAACTGCAGTTCAGTCTCACTGGAGACTCTGAGGAACCATGTAGAACTACATGGTAGGAAGCTGGAGCATTTATCCACTTCCCGCATCCTCATTGGTTGGGGCTTGTACCCAAGAAGCGTTAACTCCTCTATGCCACCCATGCTCAAGCCGAGTCTTCCACAGCTTCAGAAAAATCCCTGAGGCAGGAAAGTGGAGAGACACTCAGAGCACTCTCATGTATGCATGAGGTGGCTCAGCACAGCTGCCCTAAAATTCAGTGAGCTGAGGAGATAGGCGCCTTGCACATACAGCCTCTGCTATAGGAATCAAGAGGATTTGGGTCATATTTGACTTCATAGATGGGTAAGATTGGTGCCTCGAGAGAGAAGAAACCCACAGTGATCAGAGAGGTGAAGGAATAAGAGTAGTGCCATGTCTGCCAAAGGAGACACAATTATCAAGGAGAGAAGAGCTCCAAACACTGCAGAGTTAAAATGGACTGAGATCCTCGCTGGCCTTGGTGGGGAAAGTGGAGACAAAAGCTTGATTGCCTTTGGAGACAGTAGATCTAATTTGAGGAAATGAAGGTAGAGTGGTAGAAGCTATACTTTCAAGAAGCTGGGTTTTAAAGGCAAGGACAATAGGCTGGTAGTTGGAAACATGGGGGTGGAAATAGTGAGATACTGGGAAACTTTAACAACCAGCTCTCAGGACATAAAACATAAAGCCCTGACTTGTAACATTGACTGATGTCCATTAGTGTAAATACTCCCATTGTGACTGATTTCAAGTTACTAATATGATGTCAACTGTCCTGCAAAATTCCTGAAATGTTACCAATCAGTTCTTGTTGAGCTGGTAGGAGTTGGCTCCAGGCCACCGCTGGATAGAAGACTGAGTGTTGTTAATGGTCATCGTGTTGTTAGTAGGAGAAATTTTTGAGGGGGCGTCAGCCAATGGAGAGGGAGAGATGGAAGATACAGGAGCAAGAGTGCAAGTCCTAAAGGAAGCTGAAGGAAATGGGATATAAAAAGCCCACTGAATGATTGCCTTGGAATGGAGTAGATCAGAAAGATGGTGGAAGGCCATGAGGAGCTTAGGGGTCGAATGGAGAGGCATTAAGGAAGTAAAGTGCATGCCTTGGTGGGGGCAGGGGGTTCATTTTTAATAGAAAACATCATCTCTGAGGGTTCAGGCAGGAGAAGAGAGTTGGGAGCACTTAGGCCCTCAGGCTACAGTGGAAAGAGATACAATTGGGAAGTCGCATCAGCACCACAGTGCGCCCGCTGGGAGAGCTGGGGCAAGTTACTTAACCTCTCAAACCTTAATTTCCTCATTAATAAAAATTGGAGAAAATGGCTGCTTCAAAGGATTCTCATAAGGGTTGCAGAGGTAAGTATGTCATAGTGAGTAGCTGGAAATAATAGCAGCTAGAGTTTGTTGAGCACTTAACCTTGTGCCAGGCACAGACTTCATGATAATCTCGTTAAATCCTTAGAGTAACCCCACGAGGTAAATTCTGTTACAGCCTAATTTAACAGGTGAAGGGGTCAAGGAACTTTTCCAAGTGCAGAGAGCTAGCACTTAGTAGTCAGAATTCGAATGTGAACAGTTTGGCGCCTATATTAACCACTTACAGAACTGCCTCCCACGGTATCTTGCACACGGGAGCCAGTAGATGACAGTTTTGTCTCTTCCACGAGGAGGAAGAGCAGGGTTTGGAAGAGCTCACAAGTAGCCCAGAAATGGTGTTGAATTAGAGATGAATAGAAGGATTGCTTCACAATTTTCACAAGTGAGGTCAGAAATCCTAAACTAGTCACAATACCAATCAGAACCATCCATAAGTGTTGGTTGAATTGGATGAGAAGCTAACTTCTTTCCTGTGAGTCAGCTGACTGAGGTGTTGGAGGGGTGAATCAGGAGGGCCCTGAGACTCTGAGGACGGAAAGCAATGGCGACACAGAGAGGCAGGGGCCAGACCTTTTCCTCTCCTCCACTAGGTCAAGTCCTACTCTACAGTTGGCCAGAAGGACAAGCAGAGGATTACATGGAAATCAAGTAGGTGCAACCCAACAGAGATTTAAACAACACAGTCAACCTATCCCCATACCCAACTCAGCATAGCCAAGATGTATTATATTTCCCAAGAAGCAACAGTCTCGGCGCCTTGCCCCCAAGTTTGCCATGGAAAAGAAAGGCAGTTCTTGAGTGCTCTGGAAACTTGAAGGCAGGACAGTGACCCTAAATGACTGTCACCTGGAGCCAGAGAGAAGACAATAGTGGCTGGGTTCTGCACACCTTGCCCGGCTTATCTCCTAAGTCGACACAAGCCTTGATAACCTGACCGCGTGGTTTGGCCACCCTGAGCAGCTTCTTCTAAGTCCTGAAAGCAAGGGAGACCCACAGCACTGAACGTGTGGCCCAGACTTGGTGCTTCCTTCTGCCTCCCACAGGCGAAGGCAGGAAGGGGACCCCGAATGCCACCTGATTGTCTGTGCAGCTGGAAATGGCATGAAGTGTGCAGTTCTATTTACTGCCCAGCACCTGCTAACCCAAGGCCAGTGTTTCAGCTAAGAGCAGCTGTCAGAAAAGAATGTCACAAGGCCCCAGCTTTGCCTCCCGAGGACAAAACCCTTCCCTGGCCCATCTTCCATGGGGAGTGGCTCTGTTGGGCTTCCAGACCATGGGACGTCTAGTGCTGGGAGTTACCAATCCTCTCCTGTAACAAAGAGATGGCAGGCAGGCCCGGCGCTTGTGAGTATGACAAACTGTCTCATATTTTTTAATGAAAAAACGATACTTCATCTTTCTAATGACAGAGAAATTGGAGGTGGCCTACAGTAACATATGCCTTTTTTAATACATGGCTCGTCACCTCTTGGCAATGGCAACGTGAGGGACGGCACAGTGGACAAAAGGTTAATAGAGCATTGGGGCTTTTTTAATTGGAAAAATGACTGGGGGACCCCACGGCAGACTGAGTGGTAATAGCATTACAGGCTGTAAGTACCGTTCCGGAGACTCACTGTTCATCTGGGGGTAGAGCAACAGACGTCAAACCCTGTCAGCACACCTCAGCGCGAACCTAAGTCCATTCCCAAGGAGGTTAATGAGAAACACACGGCATTCTTCAAAGAGATATATACTTTTTAAACACACCTCTCTTTTTATTCTTCTTAATTTATTGTTACCCCTAGGAAATAAACACACCATGGGTTGGCCCCACTTGAATCAACTTTTTCTTTCTCAGCTTGTCTAACCCAACCTTAGTCTGATATTCCAAGACTGGTCCTCATTCTGGGCAAAGTTTTATTCTTTCACTCAGAAACAGAAAAAAATATTTTAACTTCCGAGGCATATTCTCTGAAAGGGCCCAGTGTGAAACAGAAATGAAGTCATTTTTGATGGGCCAGAGGATTTAAAGATGAGGTAATAGGTGCGGAAGTGCTTTGAGGGTGTAAATATGTAAATATGAACTTCTCCTTCAACGTGATCTTCATATAACTGCATTTGTTCATATTAGAGTTTTCAGTCCCCCAGAAATCTGCTGCTTTCTGCATCATGTGGTGTGAAAGGTTGAGCCCAGAAGTGGGTGAAATCAGCCCAATGTAAAAAGGGGCTGCCATGTCACCTTGAGCTTCCCGTGCACTCCACAACCAAACAGGGTGAGCTTATTTAGAGGAGGATTTGGGGAGATGAGCAGGCAATGGAAGTGTTAGCCATGGAGCTGATATTGGGACAAAAGGGACTTATCGCAAAACTGTCCCCAGCTCAGGAGGGGCCAGTCCCCTCAGGCCCACCATGCTCTGTACCGCCACTGGCTGACACATTGTTACCCTTTATCCAGGAGAAGACAATTGGAGTGATTCAGATCAACAAATACTAGGCATCTCTCCCACTCCATGAGGCCCCACCTAAGGCATTCCTGCAGATGACATGAGAGGAAGGAGACAGCCATCTACCCAGCCAAGAGCTTGCAGTCCAGCAACTACAACACCATCACTGTGACTCTTCGGGGTCTTTCCAAGTCTCAGAGAAGCAGTTTTTGGTGTGAGGCATCAGAACATATGCTCTCAGCAAGTCTCTCCCCCATAAACAGAAACACTTCTAAGGGACACCCCTGCTTCTTAGGAGCTGAGTGAGAATTTATTTACACTCAAGATTAAGTCTCAAAATGTGTCTGGGAAGCAGCAGTCTAGAATGGTGGCTTTGTCAAAGGGATTTGCTGGTTCTGAAAGTGACATGGGGCAGTTAGTAATGATCATTGCCACTAAGCATAGCCTTGCAGTGAGGCTCCTTTGTAGTGTCCCAACAGGTCTTGTAGGACACACAGCTGTACTGTTGCTGTTCCAACTTTTTGTTTGCTTGTTTTATTAAGTTTATTTGGATGACACTGATTAGTAAAAATTACATAGGTCCCAGTTGTACAATTCTACAGTGCATCGTCTGTGTGTTGTGTGATGTGTTCACCACCCAGAGTCAGTTCTCTTTCTATCACCATAGATTTGTGTCCCTGTCCCTTTTTCCCCACCCCACTACCCCACTTAACTCTCAGGTAACTACTAAATTATTGACTGTGTCCATGAGTTTTTGTTTCTTTGTTGCTTTCAATTCTATGTTCCACATATGAGTGGAATCATGGAGTTCTTGGTTTTTTTCTGCCTGTCTTTTTTTCACTTAACACGATGATCTCAGGATCCATCCATGTTGTCATAAATGGCCCTATTTTATCTTTACTTATAGCTGAGTCGTATTCCATTGTGCAAATGTACCACAGCTTCTTTATCCAGTCATCTATCAGAGGACATTTACTTGTTTCCATGACTTAGCCACTATAAATAGTGCTGTGATAAACATTGGGGTACACATATCTTTGCAGACTGAGGTTTTCAAGTTATTTGGGTAGATACCCAGAAGAGGGATTGCTGGGTCATATGGTAACTCTATTCTTAATTTTTTGAGGAACCTCCATAGTGGTTGTACCAATTGCATTCCCACCAGCAGTGTATGAGGGTTCCTTTTTCTTCAGCACTTGTTATTCCTTGTCTTGTTGATAATGGCCATTATCACAGGTGTGAGGTGGTATCTCATAGTGGTTTTGATTTGCATTTCCCTAATAACTAATAAGGTTGAGCAGTTTTTCATGTCTGTTGGCCATTTGTTTGTCTTCCTGGGAGAAGTGTCTGTTCAGGTCCTCTACCCATATTTTTAATTCATTTTCTTATTGTTAGACTTTTTGGGATGACATCTGTTAGCAAGGATTACATAGGTCTCAGGCATACAATTCTACAGTGCATCATCAACTTGTTGTATAATAAGTTCACCACCTAATGTGATTTCTCTTTCCATCACCTTATATTTAGCTTCCCCTCCCTCCTCTCCCACCCTTTCCCTTTTCTCCCCTCCCTGACCCACTCATCCCCAAATAAACATTAAACTATTGATTGTGTCCATGGGTTATTTGTTTGTTTGTTTGTTTGTTTGTTTTCTCTTTATTGTTTTCAGTTTTGTATTCTGCATATGAGTGAAGTCATACAGTTCCTTGTTTTTTCTGTCTGGCTTATTTCACTAAGCATGATGACCTCCAGGTCCATCCATTTTGTTGCAAATGGCAATATTTCATCTTTTCTTACAGCTGAGTAATATTCCATTGTGTATATGCACCACAGCTTCTTTATCCAGTCATCTGTCGCAGGGCACTTTGGTTGTTTCCATGTTTTGGCCACTGTGAACAGCGCTGCGATGAACATTGGGGTACATAAGTCTTTGCGGACAAAAATTTTCAAGTCTTTTGGGTAGATCCCCAGAAGGGGGACTGCTGGGTCCAATGGTAGCTCCGCTCCCAATTTTCTGAGGAACCCCCACACTGCCTTCCACAGTGGTTGTACCAATTTGCATTCCCACCAGCAGTGTGTGAGGGTTCCTTTTTCTCCACATCCTCTCCAGCACTTGCTATTCCTTGTCTTATCTGATGCGTTATTTGTGAATATTTTCTCCCATTCAGTTGGTTGTCTCTTTGCCTTGTTGATGGTTTCTTTTGCTGTGCAGAAGCTTTTTAGTTTGATATAGTCCCATTCATTTATTTTTGCTTTTACTTCCCTTACCTTTGAGGTCAGGTTCATGAAGTCTTCCTGAGTCCTAGCTCTCTAAGTTTAGTACCTATGTCTTCTTCTATACAGTTTATTGTTGCAGGTTTGATATGAAGGTCTTTAATCCATTTTGAGTTGATTTTTGTATATGGAGAGAGTTCATAGCTCAGGTTCATTCTTTTGCATATGTTTTTCCAGTTTTCCCAACACCACCTACTAAAGAGGCTGTCTTTTCCCCATTGTATGTTTTTTGCTCCTTTATCGAAAATTATTTGTTCATAAATTTGTGGGTTTATTTCTGGGTTTTCAGTTCTATTCCATTGGTCTCTATTTCTGTTCTTCTGCCAATACCAAGCTGTTTTGACTATTGATGCTTTGTAATATAAATTGAAGTCAGGGAATGTAATGCCACCAGCCTTATTCTTTTGATGTAGTATTGCTTTGGCAATTTGAGGTCTTTTATGGTTCCATATAAATCTAATAATTCTTTTATCTATTTCACGAAAGTATGATTGTGGGATTTTAATGGGTATTGCATTAAATCTGTAGATTGCTTTGCTCTGCCCATTTTTTAATTGGATTGTTTGTATTTTTGTTGTTGAGTTGTACGAGTTCTTTATATATGTTAGATATTAGCCCCTTAACAGAAGCATTGTTTGCAAATATTTTTTCCCATTTGGTTGGTTATCTCTTTGCTTTGTTGGTGGTTTCTTTTGCTATGCAGAAGCTTTTTAGTTTGATAATAGCCCCATTCATTTATTTTTGCTTTTACTTCCCTTGCCTTTGAGGTCAAGTTCATGAAGTCCTCCCTGAACCCAAGGTCTATAAGTTTATTACTGGTGTTTTCTTCTATACACATTATTGTTTCAGGTCTCATGTGGAGGTCTTTAATCCATTTTCAGTTAATTTTGGTATATGGTGACAGTTCGCAGTTCAGATTCATTCTTTTGCATGTGGTCTTCCAATTTTCCCAGCAGCATTACCAAAGAGGCTTTCTTTTCCCCATTGTATATTTTCCACTCCTTTGTCAAAAATTATCTGTCCATATATTTGTGAGTTTATTTCTGGGTTTTTGATTCTGTTCTATTGATATCTGTGTCTGCTCTTCTGCCAATACCAAGCTGTTTTGATTATTGATGCTTTATAGTATAGATTGAAATTGCGGGGGTGTGATGCCTCCAGCCTTATTCTTTTTTTGTAGAATTGCCTTGGAGATTCGGGGTCTTTTGTGGTTCCATATGAATCTGAGGATTCTTTTATCTATTTCTTCAAAGAATGTCTGTGGGGTTTTGATGGGAATCGCATTCTATCTGTATATTGCTTTGAGTAATATGGCAATTTTAAGTATGTTGATTCTTCCAATCCATGAACACAGAATATATTTCCATTTCTTTGTGTACTCTTCAATTTCTTTTAGTAGTGTCTTATAGTTTTCAGTATATAAGTCCCTCATGTTCTTTGTTACATTTATTCCTAGGTATTTTAATCTTTTTGTTGCAATTGCAAAAGGTATTGTTTATCTCATTTTTTTTCTGAAGTTTCATTGTTTGCATATAGAAATACAATTGATTTTTTGCACATTGATTTTGTATCCTGTGACTTTACTATCTTTGGTTATTGTTTCCTAATATTTTTCTGGTGGAGGCTTTAGGATTTTCTATATAAAGGATCATGTCATCTGCAAATAGTGACAGTTTAACTTCTCTCCCAATTTGGATGCCTCTTATTCCTTTCTCTTGCCTGGTTGTTCTAGAACTTCCAGTACTATAATGAATAGCAGTGGTGACAAGGGGCATCCCTGTCTTATTCTTGATTTTAGGAAAATAGGCTTCAGTTTTACCCTTTTCAGTATGGGCTTTTTTTGTTCTTCTTTTTCTAGTTAAGATAGGATGTTAAAGTTGTTTAGTTGTGATATTTCTTGTTTTTTGAGATAGGCCTATAAGGTTATAAATTTCTCTCTTATTACTGCTTTATATTAGCTGATGGCTTGTCATATGTGGCCTTTATTACGTTGAGGTACTTTCCTTCTATACCCATTCTAGTAAGTGTTTTGATCATAACTGAATGTTGTATCTTGTCAATTGTTTTTTTTGCAATTGATAAATTCATGTGGTTTTTATCTCTTATTTCGTTTATGTGGTGTATCACATTCATTGATTTGTGCATGTTGCACCATCCTTGTGCCCCTGGGATGAATGGCACTTGATCATGGTGTCTTAATATTTTTAATGCATTGTTGTAGTCTATTTGCTAGTATTTTGTTTAAATTTTTGCATCAGTGTTCACCAGAGATACTGGTGTATAGTTTTCTTTTTTTGTGTTATCCTTACCAGGCTTTGGTATTAGGGTAATGTTGGCCTCATAGAATGAGTTGAGAAGTATTACCTCTTCTTCAAGTTTCTGGAAGAGTTTGAAGAGGGTAGGCATTAATTCTTCTTTGAATGCTTGATAATGCTCATTGGTGAGGTCATCTGGTCCTGGGCTTTTGCCTTTGCAGGGGAGCGGGGGAGGGGTTGGATGATTGTTTCAATTTCCTTATTGTCGACTGGTCTATTTAAATAATCCAGTTCTTGGTTCAGTCTAGGTAGACTATATGTTTCTAGAAATGTGCCATTTCTTTGAGGTTGTTAAATTTGGTGGCATATAGTCCTTCATAATATTTGTGTATAATCCTTTGTATTTCTGTGATATCAGTCATAATTTCTCCCCTTTCATTTCTAATTTTGATTATTCGTATCTTTTCTTTTCCTCCTTTGGTGAGTCTAGCCAGGGGTTTGTCAATTTTATTTATTTTATTCAAAGAACCAGCTCTTCATTGCACTAATTTTTTCTATAGTTTTTCTGTTCTCTATTTCATTTAGTCCTGCTCTAATTTTTCTTTCCTTCCTTCTGCCAATTTTGGGCTTTTTTTGTTGTTGTTCTTCTTCTTTTTCTAGTTCTTTAAGATAGGATGTTAGGTTGGTTACTTGTGAGATTTCTTGTTTTTTGAGGTAAGTTTGTAATGGTACAAATTTCCCTCTTATTACTGCTTTCGCTGCATCCCAATAATTTTGGTATGTTGTATTTTCATTGTCATTAGTTTCTAAGTATTTTTTAACCTCTTCTTTTATTTCTTCTTTGATCCAGTCATTTTTAAATAGCATGTTGTTTAATCCTCATGTATTTGTGTTTTTTTCCTGCCTTCTTTTTGCAGTTGATCTCTAATTTCAAAGCTTTGTGGTCTGAGAACACACTTGGTATATTTTCAATCTTCTTGAATTTGCTGAGGCTAGTTTTGTGTCCCAGCATATGATCTATCACTGAGAATGTTCCATGTGCACTAGAAAAGAAGGTATAGTCTTTTGTTGTCAGATGATGTGTACTGTAAATGTCTATTATGTCCAATAGCTGTAATGTATCATTTAAAGCTGATATTTCCTTATTTATTTTCTGTTTGGATGACCTACTCATGGCTGTTAAGGGGGTGTTTAGGTACCCTACTATAATTGTGTTTTTGTCAGTTTTTCCTTTTATGTCTGTTAGTAGTTGATTTGTAAATTTTGGTGCTTCCTGATTTGGGGGCATATATATTAATGAGTGTCATGTCATCTTGTCCCCTTTATCATTAATGACATTCCCATCTTTGTCTCTTACCTTTTTTATCCTGAAGTCTGTTTCATCAGCCAAAAGTATGGCTACTCCTGCTTTTCTCTGGATGCCATTTGCTTGGAACATTGTTTTCTACTTTTTTACTTTGAGTCTATGTTTGTCCTTATGGCTGAGGTGTGTCTCTTGGAGACAGCATATGGATGGGTTTTGTTTTTTAATCCAGTCTGCTGTTTTGTGCCTTTTTATTAGTGAGTTCAGTCCATTTACAGTTAGGATGATGATTAATATGTGAGAATTTCCTATAGCCATTTTATCTTTTGATCTTTGGTAGCATGGCGTCTTGATTTTTCCTTTGCTTTTTTCTCTCTGTCAGTTTTTTTAGTTTGATGGTGTTCTATAATTTTTCCTTCTGTTTTATCCCTTTTTTTTTTTTTTTGGTTATGTATCTTAGTTCTGATTTTTTTGTTTTTTGAGTAGTTGCCATGAGGTTTATGAAAAAGAAAGATTTGAATTTTCTTAAGCATGCTTCTTATCTCCATTCTGTTTTGGAAATTTAAACCTTTACTTCCTTTCCTTTTATATTTTTGTTGCACCATTTTTCCCCATTTATTTTGAGTTTTTGTTTCAAGTCAAATTGCCTCCTTCAGTATTTCCTGAAATGTTGTCTTTGTGTTAGAAAATTCCCTTAGCTTCTGTATGTCTGAAAGGTCTGTATTCCTCCTTCATATCTAAAGGATAACTTTGTTGGATAAATTATTCTTGGTTGGTAATTTCTTCCTTTCAGTATTTTAAATATTTGATTCCACTCCCTCCGGGCTTATAAAGTTTCTGTTAAGAAATCTGATGACAGCCTGATGGGCTTTCCATTATAGGTTACGATCTTTTCCTGGGCTACCTTGAGGATTCTTTCTTTGTCCTTGAACTTTAACATTTCAGTATAATGTGCCTTGGAGAAGGTCTGCTAGAATTCAGGTAGTTAGGGGTTCTGTTTTCTTTTTGAATTTGGAGTCCCAATTCTTTCCAAAGGTTTGGAAAGTTTTCATCTACTATTTATTTGAGTGAGCTCTCTTTGGATTTCTGCTCTGCCCCTTCTGGGACTCCTATTATTCTCATATTGTTCTTTCTAATGGTGTCAGATATTTTTCATAGTTCTTTCATTTCTTTTGACTCTCAAATCTCCCTCTTCTTAATTTTGTGACAATTACATATTCCTATTTTCTAAATCACTAATTATTTCCTCCATCTGATTGGTCCCGCTTCCTGTGCTAGCTAATTCTATTTTCATTTCTTTTATTGCAGTGTTCATCTCCAGAATTTCTGGGTTTTTTTTTCATAGTTTCAATTTCTTTGTTAAAGTATTCCTTTTGTTCACAGATTTCCTTTCTGAGATCATTTAGCTCCTTCTGTGTGCTCCGCCAACTTTCTTGGATCTCTAGTGTTTTCAGAGTTGCAGTCTTGAATTCCGTGTCATTTAGATCATATTATTCCATATCTTCCAGTTCCTTTTCTGGAGAATTTTTTTTTCCTCTGCCGCTTTGTTCCCTGGGGTACTCATTGTTCTCTTCCTGGGCATAAGGGCTTTTCCCCTGGCAAATATGAAGAGGTCTTTCTTTTGCTTCCCAGTTGGTGTTGCTGCTGTGTCTTATAATATCTTCTCTTGTCTATTCAGTCTTCTCACATTGGAAGATTCCCTGGGAGGTGGCCTTCTCTACTTTGATCCAGTTGCCTTAATCTCAGTGCACCTCTTTTTGGGAAGGATGTAGTAGGTAATAATACTTTATGCCTCTGGATTCCCAGTGCAGGCTGGAGCTGTTGTGCCTGTGTGTTGCAATTTCCCTGCGCTCCCCTGCCGAATTCAGCTGGAAGGGTGGGGGCGGGATTTTTTGGGAAAAGAGCAGGAGTAGACTTCTTGACTGCACTGTGTCTGGTGGTTTCCCTTTTTGTGGCTGACTGCAGGCTCTAAGTGGAGTTCCGGAGGTGAGCCTCGGGAGAAAGTCAGGGAAGCAAAGAGGCTCTGAGCTCACAGGTTTCACCTGGCTGTGAGCGCAGTGCTGGTTGCAACTGCTGCATGACCCAAGATCACACACTATCCTGGGCACTGGTTTCAGCTGCAATGCAATCTCATTTGCCTGTGCACCCTTGGGTCTGTCCTTCTCCCCTCTCCCAACCCATGCCTTGCCTGGGACTGTGACATCTCCCAGTCAGCACTACCACGGGCCCTGTCTCTAACCCAGGGCCCCGCTATGGCTGGGTCTGCTGCGCCTGCGTGTTGCAGCCCCACTGCCGGATTCCACTGGAAGGGTGGGGGTGGGGTTTGTTGGGAAATGAGTTGGGGCAGTCTTTTGTATGGCACCGTGTAATAGCGGTTTCCCTGTTTGTGGCTGACTGCAGGCTCTAGGTGGAGTCGGGGAGGTGAACCTTGGGAGGGAGTCCAGGGAAGCTCCCAGGTTTTGCGTTCATCTTTTTCACCTGGCTGTGAGCACAGTGCTGATTGCAACTGCTGCATGGCCGGAGGTCGCGCCCTGTCCTGGCCCCTGGTTTCAGCCACAATGCAATCTCATCTGCCCACCGAGAGCAGAAAGAGCTCCTGAGAATGTGCACCTGTGTGGCTGTTGTTCTCCCTTCTCCTGAGCCCGCGCCTTGCCAGGGATTGTGGTCTTTTCTGGTGAGCTTTTCCACAGCCCCTCTCAGTCTCTAGTTCGCCCAGGGCCACCCTGTGGCTGGGTCAGCACTGCTGTGACCCTTGGCTTCCGGCTCTGAGCTCCTTCAGGCTCGCACCAGTATTCACACATACACTCCAGCTGCAGCCCTAGTCTGCCCAGGGCCATTTAAGCTGCCGTGCAAGGCAACTCTGCTCAGGCCCTGACTTGCCCAAGGTCACATGTTCAGGGCCTAGGTCACCCCGAGTTGCTCCGCTTCAGCCACTCGTGCCTCCGTCCTTGTCGGTTCTCTGCTTCTGAGCTGCCCGGGGTCACATTGCCTTTCGGCCAGTGTTCCCCGGTTCCTAGCTCACTCCCTCTTCTGCCAGTTTCGGGGTCACAAGCCGCGGCCCCCTCTTCCCCTCTCTCCTGCTTGCCTCCCTTTCTCTTACCTTTAGGCATATTCTTGTGATGAATGCTTCTCTCAACTGAGGCTCTGCGCCACTTAGGGCTTCTCTGGTCGGATTTTTGGTTTTTATCTGTTTTATATTCTAGGAGAGGTTTCTCTTGTGCCTCCATCTTGATGATCCCCTGTTCCAACATTTTTAAAAGTGGAATTACCACAACTTCCAAAGACAAAGTCAAATGAAGTGGCCTTTCTACTCCCAAGACAATGTTGGGGTTTTTAAACTCCAGTCTTTTCAGAGTTGGAGTTATCTGCAAAAGCGAAATGGGTGTGGGAGGAAGGCAGGTCCGCTCTCTGAGAAGTTAAAACTCCACATCGTGTCGCCTCAAACCCTCCCCTGTCTGGCTCGGACAGGAATGGGGAGTACAAGGTTTGACATCTGCATGGACATTTGGGGGCTGGCTGATGAGGGGTTAATTGGGGCGGACCTGAAATGCACAAGCGAGAAGCATTTTTCCCTGGAGAACCCATAACAGCCTCTTAGTTTCTCCTGCTGAGAGGCAAGGCTCCGACTCATCCTCAGTTGCTCAGGGGATCTCAGAGAAATGATACGTACATGGACCCCGCAGAACACATAAAAATAATAAATGAAACTAATAATGCAAACAGGGTTTGGGAAATGAAGAGTCCCTGCTGACAGGAGCAGTGCTGGGAGCCTTGGGGAAGAAGGCTGGCATATTAAATGAAAGATGTAAATTGTAAAAATTGGAGCCGTAAATATTCCTTCGGAAGGAGAGGGAGCTCACAGTTCTGTCCAGAGGGAACCGAGCTCACAGGAGCTGGTTTCTAGTTCAGGTTCAATCCCACGGGGGCCGCCCCGCTTCCTTCCCCATAGAGGAGGGGGGCCCCCGAGCAGGGAGGCGTGGGGAGGGAAGGTGGGGCGGGGAGCCGGATTGCAAACTGCCGGCCTCGTTAAAGGGAACGTGCGCTTCCGGGGCAGAGGACTCCTCGCCACCGCCCGCTGTCCCCTGCGATGGCCACGCGGTCAAGTGGGAAAGCTTGACAAGGAGGAACAGGAAGACCTAATGAGGCGGACCTGCTCGGATCTGATCGAAGCGCATTTCCCAGGGAGTGTGGGGCCGCAGGATGGAGACGAGAACGTGTTCAGTCTGTTTTGCTCTTAAAAAGAAGGAAAAAAAGCGAGGGAGAGGGTGAAAGGACCACCTCCCACCCCGCCGTGCAGTGCAGGCTGTTCCTGCAGTTTATTTGTACGTGCATGAGGCCCGGGGCTGACTTCATTGCATTTGGTTGGTCATGTTCAACGCAAAGCTCCCTGGGAATATCCAGACGTTCTTCCAGGCTGTGGCCACCCACAGCAGCCAAATCTCCCCAAAGTCCATCCTTTCTCTGAGGTAACATCTCTCAGCGCTGAGTCCAGGCTGGACTCGCCTCCCCGTCGCTGCCATCCAGCCTCCCATTCTGAGCAGATGGAGAATGGAGGCCGTGGAGCTGCGGGGTCAACAGCGGGGGCCCACGGCCCCCTGGGCAGCCTGGTCCCTCCGTGCTGATCTCCCGTCGAGCCAAGATGAAAAAGATAAAAGCAATCCAGGACTGACAACACCCTCGTGGCACATTATACCGTGTACCTCCTGCCCCAAAGTGAACATCGGTAGCACGTGAGGGGCAGACCTGGGGACCAGTTTCCTCGCTCGCTAATGCAGTACGCGTTCTTCATTCAGTAGGTGGCTATGCATTCAGCACGAGCTAGGTGCTGGGCCTATAGCAGTAAGTGGGGCGGACATGACCGACGTCCACGTGGGGTTTTGTGCAGTAAACACCAGATGGGCCCCGAGTGCCTGGGGAGGATGGGCAGAGCTGCGATCCCGGCCCTGCGAAGGCTTCCATCCCATGTGCACTGCACAAGTGAAGGGCATTCCAAGGTCAGGCAGCCCCATGTTGCAGAGCTGAGAAGCATGGCCTGGCGGAGCTAAGTGTTGGAGCTGGGCCCAGGGCCCCACCTTTTGCTCCAAGCCTGTGCTCTGCATGGCTGCAGTGTGGGGGAGCACCTTTTGAACACTTTCTTTGGGGGTCTTGGCCACTGCAGTGATGCCGACTTGGCCTGAGCGGATCCTCACCGACCAGCCCACAGAGCCCCTGTATCTGTGTCACCACACCAATTCGGCATAAACCGGACAGTTACATGCCCAGGGTTCCCACACTGAAGTACTACAAATTATTCTTTCACAGTTCTAAAGGCTGGAAGTTCCAAATCAAGGCATCAGCAGGGCCAATGCTCTCTCTGCGACTCTGGAGAGATCCCTTCCCGCTTCTGCTGGTGGCATCAGTCCTTGGCATTCCTTGGCTTGCAGATGCAACACTCCGGTCGCTGCCTCTCTTGTCACATGGCACTCTCCCGGTGTGTCTCCATCTCCAAATTTCCCTCTTCTTACAAGGACACCTGGATTAAGGGGCCACCCTACTCCAGGATGACCTCATCTTGCCTTAACTAATGGCATCTGCAATGACCCTATTTCCAGAGAGGACGCTGGGGGGCTAGGACTTCAACACATCTTTGGAAGGGGGACATAATTCAAACTCTAACACCAGTTATACCAATAAGTTCACCAAAGTTCCCTCAAGGAAGTTTCCAGAACTCTTGTGCTGTAAGGGAGAAAAGACACAGCCTCCGTGTCCCATCCTTCACGATGACTGCTGTGTGCCAGAAGGTGCCATCAATCGATATTTATTGAATGGTTCTGTTCAATCTCCTGATATCATCACCCCAAACATCACTGTACCTGTTTTTAAAGGCAGAGAGTAACCATGGCTACTGGCCTTTCAAAACCACATCTTAGTTTCATCAAATCCCCACTCATTCTCTTCTCCACTATGAATTGTGCGCACACTCTTTGATAGCACTGTGGGGGCTCTAGAAACATTTTAAACGTGCTTACCTTAAGTAACAGAAGATAAAATAGAACGGTCGAACTTGGGCCTGCCAAGATGTTTACTGCCTGCTCTCTCCTGTCTGGGAGGTAAGCTGAAATCCAGCTGAGGTATGTATTTGAATGGCGTGTCCAAGGACATGCGTGGAAGCTCAGTTCCCAAGCCAACGCGAGCACCCAGCCTGTGTGACTCTCTTCTTGTCAGGGTCTACGCCCACACTGTCCAAGATGGTAGCCACTAGCCTGCGTGGCTATTTAAATTGAGTATTAAATTAATTTAAATAAGATTATAAATTCAATTCTGCCATTGCACTAGGCACATTTCAAACTCAGTAACATACGTAGCTACCCTATTGGACAGCGCGGTAGGTTTCCATCACTGCAGAATGTTCTATCAGATGGCGCTGGTCAATGCAGTAACTCCAGCAAAGGGGTAAAAATGGTGTTGCTTTGGGAAAACCAAAGGGGTTCCCATCAGTAGGTGCTAGAATAGATGTACAAAGTGAGAAGGAAGTGAAGCTAGCTCCTGAATAGAAAATCCAAGCCTTGTGGAGGCAACTATCCATAGTGATAAATGGCAGCTGTGGTTTGGGCATCTGCAAACTGCTGGGCACATCCCTCCAGAATGTCACAGGTCCACTGTGCCCTGCAGAAAGTGCAGCTCCCACCAGAGAGGGCACCTCCACTGCAGTGGGCATGCCAAGCCAGGAGGCACCCTCTGGTTGTAGGGCCAGGCAACTATTTATGGAGAAGTGGCATCTGAGAAGGACCTGGAAGGTTTGGTGTGATTCGTTCCCGCAGAGACGAAGGGAAAGGACGGCACGCGGTGGGGGAACCATGGGAGAAACCTTTGCTAAGCTCCCTAGATGCAAAGCAACAGCGAGAGTGGGTTGTAGACACTATAGCAGCTGCATTTGAATTAAGAAACTCAAAGTACAAATGCTTTAGAATGATACACATATAAGGCACAAAAGCCCACAACTGGTTAATAAAATACGGTAAGATGGAGTCAGGCTGCCGTCTCAGAGCCCACCCCCCACTCTAGGTACTATTCACAGCCCTCCTCCGTTCTGCTGGCTCCCTGCGTTGTACCAGGAGCCGCTCACTGTGCTAGCCCTGTCTGTCGGGGGCCCCCGCGCCTCGCATTGAGAATGAATGTTTCTTTGAGCACCACCCTCCTTGTGAAGCCCAAGTCCTTCCTGAAGCTTCCTATGATCTCCTGTGAGAGCAGCGGGCTCCTCTCCCTCAGCCCCTCATTGTCCTGCGGCCTCAGGGCCCTGGGCCACTTGGACCCAAGTCTCCTCCTACCCCTTCGCCAGCACCCATTAGGGATCCAGCCTTATCAAACATTGCTCGGATGTTCCCCCGGAAGAAATGGGGGGAATGTCACTGGGAAGGGTGCTCTGCACACCACTGGCCCTTCCTTCTCCCCACCCCACTCCCTTCCTCTTGCTCTGCAAAGCAGAGCAGCTTCTGCCTCCCTTGGAAGCTGTGACCAGTCAATACCCAGGCCCTGGGGGTGAGGCAATCAAGGGATTCTTTCCACATCAGAGACTCTCCCTTGTCCCGGCACCAAAGTAAACAAAATGTTCTCCATCTCAGTCCACAGTCAGTATCTCACGTAACCTACGGGCCGGTGCAATTATTGCTCTCCTTTTGTAAATGAGGAAACTGAGGCTTGAAGAGGTTAAGTGACACAGTGAAGGTTATGTGGCAGGAACGTGGCAGGACTGGTTTGCAAACACAGGTCTTTCTGGTTCCAAAGCCCTGAGCCTGACCCTCTCACCCACCGCCTGAGCTGACCCAGGCAGAAGCTCATGCCCCCTGCTGACACAAGTGAACCAGGGACAAGCCAATCGAAAGACGGTGGGGTTTACAAAAGCTCTTTCCAAACCATTTGAAATGACAGGAAAACACAGAACCCTCTGGAAGACATGTAAGATGCCTCTTGGCGAGACTTCTAATGAGCCAACGGGCTCTGCTGTGCACGTCTGGACTGTACCTATTGCGGGTCAGGAATGAGGAATTCATTCTGTCAATGAATCAGAGAGTAACTATTGTTATTATTTAGCATTGATTAATTGTTCCTCCGGCCCTCTCAGCCGCTCCACACAGTTCTCAGAAAATCATTACACTCCCAGGGCTGCCTGGGCCTCGGCATTCTGGGTAAGAAGCTGCACTGTGAGGCCTGCAAGGATGAGCCAGGGCGCAGAGTGGCCCAGCCAGAGGCCGTGCGAGGGGATGGCCCAGCCCGCAGCACAAGGCCCCGTGGCCCCTCGCCCCCCACCCCCACCCCGGGCTCCCAGGTCGCCATGGCAGTAAGTCGAGCAGAGAGGCAGAAATCACAGCCCTCCCCTCGCTCACTGAGAAAACCCAGCAAGCTGTGCGCGTGGTGCACGCTGAGGACTATGGGAAATGCACACACAGTCACTAACGAGGAAGGGCTTCAGGGGTGATGGCAGCAGCCAGCGCCTTGGCAGCACTGGCTCGGGCCTGCCGAAATGTCATGTGGTAAAGGGAGCCGAGCAGTGAATTTCCATCCTCATCCAATAACACTCCCGGACCCTTCGGATATGGTCCTCCCCCGAGGTCAAAAATATGAATAAATTATGGTTCTGACAACCTTGACACCGGGTAGATGTGGGATGAAAAGCTCTCTGGGAAAAAAAATCTGACATTACATTTGTGATCACAGAGAATAACAGAAAATCCATATCCTAATTTTGCTAAATTTAGGCTTGACGAAAGAACAGAGAATAACCTTTGACATGATGTTTATCCAGTAGGCAAGGGTCTCTCAGAGCTCAAAGCCAAGATACATCCTCTGTCATTCAAAGTGAGGTGGGAGTTACTGGTTCCCAGTTCCCACAGACCATTTTTATTGACTGGAAATGATCAAACCCGGGATAATGCCATGCAAAGCAATTGGCTCTGAAACAATATTGTTCAACAGTCAGTAATGGTACCTTCGCTTAGGTCAAATGCATGTGCAGCGCATGGGGCCATCCGTCGTGGGCAAGGACCTCGCTGACAGACAGACGGCGAGCCAAGGCAGTCAGCCTGTGACCTGCTAGGCTGGGACTGATGACACTTGGGGAAGGAAGGTTGTCTCCTGCTTTAGGTTCTGTTGGTGGGCAGCGGGGGTCTTCTCTGGGATGAAGGGTAGGGGTCAATGAACAGAGACCATCCATCCATCCTTCTGAGCCTGGAGCCAGTCTGCCAGGAGTTCAAAGACCCGGCACCCAGGACATAAAACCGCCAAGATTTGTCACTTAGGAGCGACACACGTGTCCAGGAAAGAGCCCCATATCACTCAAAGGGCTGGACTGATGTCAGAGGATGGATGAGCACATACGCCTTTGTCCTTGGACTTGGCGATCTTGATTTGACTATATCCTCGGTGGCTCAGTCACCTCTCAGCAGCCAACGTGGGCTCCTTTTCCTCCTGAGCACAGACTGGCACGCACGCCCACAGCACAAACCCGACAGCACAAACGTCCCGCTCCCAGCTGTCTGAGGCCCAGCTGGCATCTCCATCTCACAGAACCATGAGTAGGTCTGACTTTGGGACACAACAGATGTTACAAGTGTTTCCATGGCTTCGATCATTCCTTGCCTGTGAAATACTAGGGCTGTCGGGAAAACAATCTGGTCATTGGTCATTGCAACGAGAACGCATGTGGCTGGATACTTTCTAGACAGCCCTCGCTCATACCTCCTCCAGACGCTTCCAAGCAGAGAGGGCAGAGGTTGAGCATCGTGCGGAGTCCTACCGCCTCGGTCCTAAATCTGGCTTTACTTCTTCCGGGGTGTGGTGGGCGATATGGTGGCCTTCCAGATGGCCCCTTTCAGGACCAAGGCACCCCTCTCCCCAGCTGCAGAGAGCAGAGCCTGCCAGGCCACGCTGCAGCCCGTGGCCAGAGAACAACACCAACACTACTGCTCCTGTTTTATGGAAAATGTTGAGTGATGCCTGTTCATCGTGGGTGCTTGCATTCACTGTGATTGCTTATAATATTGCATTCACACGTTATTTATCTTGACGGCCGTGGTTTGGCACCCCCTTAAATTCTGCACCTCGGGTGAGTGGCTCTGGCAGGAAGTGTTGGCTGCTGATGGCTTGGGTGGCCAGAGGAAGCTGCCTCGCCCCCGCTTACGCCCCTTAGATGTTGGGGGCAGCCTCACACCCAATGACCCGTCAATGAGGAGGCTCAAAGACCCGGCCCCCAGACTCAACTGGGATAACCCCTAAGGGTTGTCCCAGCCCCAGAACTTCCCATGGGACCAACTGTATGTTTCTCCAGAGCTGCCATGACAAAGTGTCACGAACTCTGCAGCTTAGAACAACAGATGTGGATTGTCTCATGGTTCTGGAGGCAAAGGTCTGAGATCAAGCTGTCAGAAGGGTCAAGCTCCCTCACAAGGTGATAGAAAAGGTCTATTCCAGGCCTCTCTCCTTGCTTCTGGAGGTACACTTGGAGCAGCTTCTAACTCTCCCCTTCACATGGTATTTTTTCGGTAAGGACACCTCTCAAATGGGATGAGGGCCCACCTACTCCAGTGTGACCTCATCTTAAGTAATTACATCAGCAGTGACCCTATTTCTAAATAAGGTCACGCTCTGTGATACTGGGGGTTAGGCTTCACAATTCAACCCATCACTTGGGCAGGACTGCATCCCAGTCCGAATGGACTTTACCCTTCCAGCCTCCAGAACTGTGAGACAATGTCTGCTGTTTAAGCCCCCCTCCCCCACTGTCTGGGGTGCTCTGTCATGGCAGCCCCCAGGAAGCTAATATACAGTTGGGTCTGCCCATGTTAAATGTGTCTTTGACGAGACTCCCCTGGAATATGTAACTCGTAGGGTCTTTACAAGGATCAATGAGCTCATTTCTGAGTCCAGTGTTGGTTCTGTAGCCAGGACGTGTTAAGTACTCAGTGTTACCTCTCACTATCGTTACCCCTTTAATGCAGCTAAAGAGCACTGGACAGAAAGCCACGAGAGCTGTGGTCTGAGCCTCAGGAAGCACGTCTCTCTGGGCCTCCAGAGACAAAATAAAGGTTTGAATATAGACGTTTCCTTCCAGCCCTGATGCTTGGAGTTCCGTGGCATGCGAAGTTATGGGACACCAGTCAAGATGCCACATTAGGTGTCACAGTGTGCTTTGACTCCGAGGGGAACAAGCAGGCAAGCACACCTACAAACACCTCGGGGGCACGCTGTGCTGGCCCAGAAGTTGACACACACTGATGTCCTCGGCTTGTGGTACAGACACCAAAAAATTCAAAACAACTAAATCCTGTGTCTTGAAATTGAAACCTAACACCTGCCCCCTTCCCATTAGGTAACTGCAGCCAATCGCTTTGCTTCTCTGGTTTGTGATGCTACTGATTTATGTCCTTTTCCAGACAGAAAATGTGGAGTCCACCATATTCCAAACGTGTTCAGCTGGGTGAGGCCAAGGCGTTGGAACGTGCCCCCACCATGGTCCTCACACCATAGCCTCAATGAGGAATAGGTTTTACTCCTAATACTGCTGCTCCTACAGAGAACTCAGCAGAGCCGGCTCCGTCATCAGCTGAGTTAATGCAAGGTGAAGATGTGGCCCCCTGGCCGGGGCGAGGAAGTCAATCTCCCCTCCCCACAGACGGGCACCCCAACCCAGCACAGACGGGCAACCCCGAAGATCTGCAGCTTCTGTGCTGGGACGTGCTCAGGACCAGGCATGGGAGTGCATGACGGGCCCAGACTGAATCGGCTGTCAAATACACTGCAGCACTGCCAGCCTACAGTGGGCATGGCTGCCACCAACCTCAGGACACTGAAGGGACACACCTAGTCCACCCCTCCAGCAGCAGCACACAGGCATGCCCTGCTAACACCCAGCAGAGGGTGGCAGTGATGGAGAGGAGGGGGGAGGGAGCAGGGGCTGGGCAGGACTTAGGGTGCCCAGAGACTGGAGAACAGATACCCAAGAACCTCTCCGGGGACAGCAGAAAGGGCTGGGAGGTGGCACTGTGCTTAGCTAAGCCCCCAGCACATGTCACTGTGCCATCGGCCTTCATTTACAAGGCACGGTTTCACAGACGAAAGGAGTGAGGACTTCGAGACTCGGCAACCACAGAGGCTCAAACCCCGAGCACGAGGCCTTTCTGAGCGCGGGGCCCAGTGTGACGGCCCAGTGTGACGGCCCAGTGGCACTCCACGAAGCCCACCCCGGGTCCAGAACAAACTCATCGCCGTCCACTGTGCAGGAAGCAAAGGTGTGGGTTTTCAAGGTGGACTGGGTGTCCGCTCTCCCACTGGTCCTCTCGTGCCCTGAGTGATCTGTAGATGGAGATCAAGTGCGCAGCCCGGTGGCTGGCCCTCAACCAGGGCTCAGGAAGTGGCAGCCGCCCCTGATGGAGTGGTGGGCTTCTGACCATGGCACTTCCAGAGCTAGATTCAATCCTCGCAGGGCTCCTGTGACTCTCTCAGGAACCGCAAAAGGAGGGGAGGAATCGAGACAGACACAGAGGAAGAGTGGCCGGAGGTCAGCTTCTAAGGGGCTGGGGTACAGAGACCACGAGCAGCAAAGCCATAAAGCGGGGCTTATCAGCAGTCTTAAGGACACTCCACTTTGGTCTCTAAAAATGACAAAGTAAATATCCCAGTGCGGATAGGGGCTACGGGTGGGGGCTGGAGTGGCGACAAGAAACAATCAGTCATGTGGGGAAAATGAAGCCTGTTGTCCGTGAGTTTAAATATCCATTTGAATATAGCCAAGATGCTTCGGAATCCAGAACGCAGATGCAGTTAGAGACAGATTTTGCATTTTGTCACACAGTGCAATTAAGGGGTAGGATTTCGCCAACACCTTAAGCCTATTAAGGGATGTGTAAGAAAGCTGGCCATGTTTTCGGTGACTCTATTGGGACTGCAGGTCACCTGGTTCCGGTCACATGCTGCAGGAAGCAGGTGATAGTGGAGGGGCCGGAGGAACTGCCCAGCCTGCTCCCTCGTGAGTCTGCAGCACATCAATACATCACCATTGTGGCCCCTGTCACCGCTGACAGTAAATATGATTGTAGCTGTCAGGCAGCGGACAGAAAACAAAACATAATTTACTGCCAAATGCAGCCTGCAGAAGCGTACACCTGGCTCCCAGGGCTCAGGCTGCAGAAATACACCCACGGGCAAGATTTCAGGGGACCAGCAGAGAGGGCACGAACCCCTCCCAGTCAGAGCTTCCTGTTGAGGAAAGGGAGACAATCGGGCTGCAGCTCCTATTTCTTCCAACTGAAAGTTGTGAACTAACACTTCGAGAATTGTACTGCTAATAATGTTCTGCCATAATTACCCTGTTAGCCATCAATTGCCTACTGAAGGAAGACCTTTTTGGCTAGTTCTGAAGGGAAAATGACACCTTTCACTACCTACTTCACAGATGGAGCCTTCTAAAGTGACACTGGGGGATGTCCCTGTGCCCTTGGAGAAGGACACAACTTGAAAGTCCCAAATGCCCAGACTGGCTGCCTGGAGTTGGCGAGCATGGGAAGAGGCTGGGAGGAAAGATCTGGGGAAGAACTGAAACTCAGAAATGACAACATGTTTTCAGGCTTGGCCGTGAGCTCTCAGAAATGAGCGACTAAAGATGTGCATGATGTGCTTCTGGGCGTCCTCAAGGAGGCAAATTTGCACCAGACCTCACTGGAATGGGCCGAATTCGAGAATGGGAAATCCGAACTGAAAATGGAAAATGTGGGTTCTCGTAAGGGGTGCTCACCAACTGCACAGGCCCTCGGGACACTGACGCCCAGCGTGAGGAGACCCAGTTCTCGTCTCATTGGTTCTCAACGCCTCACGTGACCACCACCCAGTACAGGCTAGTGACGAACACAGCAGCTGGATCACCCACCCAATTCAAACCTTGGATTCACCACTTACTAGCTCTATGACCGTTGCCAGATCACCTAACCTGGCTGAGGCTCAGCTTTCCCCTGTTAAAGGGGGGTGAAAATTATACCTCCTGCAGAGGACTGCAGAATTAAATGAGATGACATATGTTAAGGTACAAAGCACTGTGGCTGGCACATAGTAGCTGCTCAAGAAATGGTACCATATATGCTACATATTGCTTCATTCAACAAGCGAAGATTGAGCGCCTATGAAGTGCAGACACAAAGAACCACACAAGGGTTAGACATGGGCCTGCTTTTAAGGAGCTCAACAGGGAAGCAGATAATACAAGGTGAGAAGAGGTAAGATCCATGAGAGTGACAACTGGACAAAATCAGGAGGGTTGTGCATATCACTTAACTGATCTATCTGTCCATTTCCCCACCCAGAAAAGGGAGTAATAATTCTCTCTTCTTTCACCTCTTCGAGTTGGTCTGAGGATGGTCAAAAACAAACATCATAGATATAAACAAATGTTGGGAAGTCCAGCAGACTCTAAAAACCGAGGGAGTGGGAGAAGGGTAGTGATGGTGGCGACATTGGGAAGCATGAGAAGAAGTCTTGGAAGCTTTGTAGCTTGGTAGTTTATGAAAACTATCAGTGTTTCTCAGGTGCTCCGAAGTCACAGAAGGTCAACTGAAGTCTGAGAATTGCATCATGATTTCAAATCCCCAACTCCACTCTAGTACAGGCTTATAACAGAATCCCATTCAACTGCATACACACTTGCATATGGGGAGTTGAAGCATCACACAGAAAAAGTGGTCCGAAGCAAAAACGTGTCTTTCCCTGGAAACCTATGGTACCAAACCTCCCTAGAGGTCAAGGACAGAGGAAAGAAAGACATCCAAGTGCAGTCTAGGCCACCACCAGACCTTGTGATGGCTCTGGTTAGCGGTGTGAGTTTGATAATCAATAGTCTCAATTTTATGAAAAAATATATCCTGTTTGAGTATTGTCCAATAAAACTTCCATGCCAATTTATGTGTGTCTGGAAGACAGAAGGAAGGAGAGTGCCCGTTTGTAAGCACGGACACAGTTCGCTACCTTACTAGTTTATTCATTTATTCCTCAACAAACGTTGATTGAAGGGTGTTATAGGTGGGCTGCATTGTGTCCCCCCCATAATTCATACCTTCAAATCTTGGCTCGAAGTCCTTCAGAATGTGACTGCATTTGGAGTTAGGGTGTTTAAAGAGGTCGTTACGTTAACAGGAGGTCATCAGGGCGGGCCCCAATCCAATATAACTGCTGTCCTTAGAAGAGAAAATTTGGACCAGACACAAAGGAAGGACCAGGGAAGACACAGAGAGAAGATGGTCTTCTGCGGGCTGCAGAGAGAAGCTTCAGGAAAAACGAAACCTGCTGACATCTTGATCCCAGACTTCCAGTCTCCAGAACTGTGAGAGAGTAAATGTCACCCAGCCTGTGGCCCTCTGCAGCCTGAGCAAATGAACACAAAAGGGGTACTGTGTGCCTGGCACATTCATAGGCCTTGGGGATTCAGGAAAGAATAAGATGCTGTGCCCACCTCAGAGAGCTCGCAGCCTAGTGTGGGAAGCGAATTCTTACGGATGCAACACAGCTGGGGCTGGGCCAAGCCTAGGGAGCAATGGGGGCATAAGGAGGAGCATGCCTGCTCTGCAATGGGGTGCGGGGTGGGGTCAGGGTCTGGGTTGGATGCGCAGAGGGCTCCTGCTAAAGTGACTCAGATTCAAAACTGCAGTATGACCCGGCTCACTCCTCAGGCCCAGGTCTGTGCGGGCCACGCTCTTATTAACGAAGCACGCTTCTTGGGATAGCAACTGGTTATCTACTCACTGGTCTTGCCCTTTGGGGCAGCAAATAAGCATAACTTGGCAGGGCTGCCAGGGCTGTTGGAGTTTGCTAATCCTGTCAGGCAGCCTGGTGAGAGGCAGCGTCAGCAGCCATTCCAGATGAGACCAGGGTATCTGGGTAGAGAAGGACTCGGGGAGGGAAGGAAGGAGACTAGGGGAAGAGGGGGATGTGTACTCCTCAATTACACAGCTCCAGAAACAGAGGCTACACCCGCGACCACATCATGGGGGCAAAGTCCATTGTTGTTAGACTGTTGGATCTACCAGGACCCTCAAGATCTACCAAACCATCAAGAGGGTTGTCCAAGGCGTCTGCACAGGTAGCTTTACCCAGGCTCACCCAGTAGGAGAAGGTGGTGCATCTCAGGAGAGTGAAACACGGACATAACCAGACCTTTGAGTCCCACCCCTTCCTGTCCATAGGCCACAGACCGTGCCGTCTCTGCTGAAGCTAACAGTCCACCGAACTACACGCTGGCAGCTGCCCCCACCATATGCACACCTGCACTGCCCCCGTGCCGGTCGCTGCCAGTGGTACAGACAGAGGGAGCCCCAGGGCTCACCTGGTTGCCGGTCCTCGGATGGTCAGGTGTGTGAAGCACCTGTGGGCCACTCCAACACGCAGATTCTCAGGCCCCTTCCGAGCCCTCAGAGGGTCCAGAGTGGGGGCCGGGAGCCACACTTTTTTTACAAGCACTACGTGATGTTAATGGGCCACACTTGGAGAAATACTCACCCAGCAGGATCCTTTTAAAATACGGATGAGAAAATTAAGCCTCCGAAAGGTATGGTGAGTTACCCAAGACTACAGAGCTGCCGCGGGTAATACCCAACAGCACTCCATTGTTCTGGCCCAAAGTAACAACAATATCAGCTCCGGACAGTGAACTGAGTGGTCCACAGGCCTCTCCCCCCATATCCTACGGCCTCTCCCCTCTTCCCAGAGTTTTTTTTTTTCAAAGATGGAACAAAATCCAAGGGAGGTTAGAATTTGGGACAAGAGCTGTCTACATGAACAGTAGGAGCACTTGAACCCCTTAAAATGTCTATGTTGGTCATGCTCCCTGTCCCCCTCCCTCTCTGTCTCCCGTCTATTCCACAAAGGGTCTGGGGTGGGGAAATAGGTTGGATATGTGGTTGTTGGAATGAGCGAAAGGCTAGGACCAGACAAATAGTCACATGGGTAAATACATTCCAAAATTGAAACGGAAACTGGAATTTTTGCCCAAATGAACATGCAGTGTAACTAATACCTGTGCTCCCATCAGCCTGTATGTACGACCGGGCAGTGCATCAGCTCTGCCTCACAAAAGACCATATCCCACACATCCGGTGAGGGGTGGAAAAAGTCTCCCGAGATTATCAGAAGGACCCAAGGCGGGGGTGATTTCCGCCCTCAGGTGCTTGAACTTGGGGAGACTTTCAACATAATGGTTGACATATAAAAGACATTTATAATAATTACTTAGGCACTAATGACAGTTTGGACAATAAGGAGGCTGGTTCCAAAGTTCCTTGGCCAGCCGTGTTTGCTGTGACTAAGGGCCATGCAGACGGCAGGCATCGACTCGGCCTAACCTTTGCACTTGTAATAAAAATGCAATAAAGTAATTGGTTAAAATAGAGACATGTCTGATAAAGAGCATTTGCTTTCTAAAGTACCTGGGTAAACTAGGAGCACATCTGATAAATGAGTTTATGGAGGTGGTGGGGGGCGTCGCAGAAGGCCGGGCCTTACTCATTAGCCAAGGTTTCGTTTCCCACAGGAGCCCTGCTGCGCCTTGTGAAGACAAAAGCACTGGAACAGTCAAAATGCCCTCTGGTCCCGACCGGTAGCACGGGTACTCCCCAAACAGCAGAGAGGTGTTCACATGCTTAACACTTGTGCTAAAATGCGTTTGCTAAACACCCCTGCAAGACTGTTCTCCGGCACGCCTGACCCCAAAACCGTGGTTCCCATCGGGATGTCGAGCTTCTTCGTCGTAAAGCAGAGGACACTAAATGCAGCAAAGAGACTCTCGGTGCCTCCGACTTCTTAATTCATTGCCATCTACACCAGCGTTGAAAATCCATAAATGTCCTGATCAATCTTATTTCCCTTGAGAATTTGCTCTACTGTTAGCTTGCTTTTCAAAAGTTCCATTTTTTTAATTAAAATTTTATTTCTTAACAATTAAATATATAAAGGATGACATTCCGTGTAATTCTGAGCAGACCAGAATACATTATATTAATACACCTCAATGGTAATAAGAATGACAAGGACAAGGGTATCATCAATGCACAGGCATGGATCGCCCACCTTTGTGTGTCCCTCTCGAGGCAAGTCACGAAGCGGAGGGCAGCCATACTGGCCCTGGGCGCTGGGTTAAGGTGCAGGCCCTGGCACCTAGGCAATGAGGCTCCATGAGCTGCTCTCGGCTTGGCCCTGGGACCGGCCTTAATGGGGGTACCTGAGGTCACCATCTTCTCCGCTGGCATGAACTCTCTCTTCCCTAGAGGCTCCCAACCTCTGGCCAGTTGGCGGCGGGGAGCTACACGTAGTGAAACAATCTTTGGGGACTTGCTCTTTGGGCAAAAGAGCTCTTTACAGAACCCAGCAAAGGGAGAGAGGAACTCCCGAGTCCTGGTCCCACCTGCCCTGACACCCACGTCTGGGAACATCAAAGAAGGGCCGCGGACGAGGGAGGACAGGCCTCACGTTCAAAATCAACTGGAGCGTGTGGGGCGTCCGCACCGGTACACACTCCGGGAAGGAGAACCCCTTCAATGCCTGATAGTGACACTTCCTAATCCGACTGTGTCATCTTGTCTTTCCCTCACATTTAGACAGACTTATGTTTTAAGACTTGCCTATTTACAGACATATCTCAATTAACCAGCTCCCACCTAATGAGAATATTAGATATTCTCCCCCAGGAAAAACTATCAAAATTTGTAAGAATGGTACCAGCAACCGTCTGCGTGGTACCTGCCGGGCACCCGCTGGGTCAGCCCTGCACATTGCAGCCGCACGGTGACTACGGGGGGCAGGTTCTGATGGCCTCCCAGTGGCACAGATGGCACGTCTGGCGCTGAGGGAGGTCAGCACACCTAGGTCTGCAGGACTGCACAGTGAGCCCCGGCACTCCAGCAGAGCCCCCTCATCCGTCACGATCCTCGGTAACGATGTGATTTGGCCGCGAGGCTGGATTTATCAAAGCCCAAAGCAGACTGAGAGTCTCGGGGAATTTTTGAAAATATCAAGTGTTAAAACAAAGTGAACTGAAAGATGACACTTCCACTCCCCCAGGCATTCACTCAGGGACTCCATCGTTCCCTGGTTCTCTTTAGCCCTTCCACATCGCCCTCCCAGGCCCCGCAGTTCATCCCTCTGAGGACGCAAGTGTCCCCAAACTCACTTCCAACAGACACTCCAATATTCGGGCACTGGGAGACTCAGGATGCAGGTGTCAAAACAGAACCCGCCCCCCCAGACTTGCATCCCAGCCCCCAGAGTTCCTTGAGCATCACACTGATGCCAGGCTGGCCTGATGGGACGTCTCAACAAGTCCTTTAACAGGCTCCCGAATGATTAGGACTGTGTCCTATTGTCCCCACTGCCAGACCTTCAAAGACGTGGTCTAACCACCGTGGAGCCTTGCCATGCATCACCAGCCCCTGAAAGCAGAATAACTGGGGCTGTGAGGGGGACTGGGGGAGCCGTCACATTAAAAGGTAGAAGGCGCACTCCTTCCTGCCCCAGCAGGCACGGAAACTCTCTGACGGTGTCCTCAACGCTGCGCGGTCATGTCCCGTCGTGTTAACACTAAGGCACCCTCACTCAGCGTTTACCGGGACCCGGGCTCTATTCTGAGTCCTGCACCTGTATTACCTCATTTGACTGTCCTGTGTTTAATAAGTATAATAGGAAGCATGTTGCTATCATAACAACCCCATGAAGTAAATTCTATTATTATCTCATGTTACAGACAGAGAAACTGAGGCACAAAGAGGTGAGGTGACACACGTACAAGTAATATCTGACAGAAGATTCGGCCTCAGGCAGGCTGACTCCAGAGCCTAGGGTGAAATTCAGTGCTTAATAAGTGAATATTGATTTGATCAACTAAGAGACCACTGTGCTGTGTGCGGTTCGTCGCTCTTGCCCTGTACGTAAACATTAAGTCCATAGAAGACAAACATTTGACCAGCTCTCTGATAAGGCTGGAATGTCCACTTACAGAACCACGCGGCCAACCTGTTCTGGGGGAAATGAAGGAGAATGAGAGGAATGAGCCGCTGGAGGCCGGGGGTGGGACACGGCCCTGTGATGTCTCTTCAGCATCTTCACAGGTGTCCCCGGGGCCCGTCCGGCATCACATTCCTATCAGACAAGTTCCTAGACCACCCCCGGTCTGGGGAAAGTCCTTCTGTTCTCTGTCCTCTGAGAACTGCAGATACTTCCCACCCTCCTGGTCACATCGGAAGCCAGGAAGTTTGGGGACCAGAAAAAGCCCTAATCCGTCAGATGTGGAAAAGACATCCCATGAACAGTTTTCCTTCCGAAATTTCTCATCGATGGATAAGCAAATTAAATGGTAACAGTGTCTGGCTCATATTCATTGGGGACTGACAACCCACTCTTTCCCGACCCCCCTGAGATGTCCCAACATCCTCCTGAGATGCCTCTTCCTCCGGCAGGACGGTGGGTGCCACCTCCCAAAGTTTTAGGCTCTGGAATTCATCAAGGCTGCTCTGCGGACGAACAGCGTTAACCACACTCATCTTGTTAACACATGTGACAGCAGAGGGAAGGGCTACCCATGGGGGGCTGCCCCAGACTTGGGCCCCATTTGTTGGGTCTCCCTACTCTCTCTTCCAATCACAGTGCTTTGTGGCAGGCTCCGTGCATGGCTGACCAATGGCAGCTTGGTGGGGCCATCCCCTTCCTGCTCCCCTCCATGTGGATTGTCATCAGCCCAGCTGAGCTTCTGGAGTCAACATTTTAATTAAATGTCAATATCCCAAACTGCAAATTTGCACAAATGGTTAAAATCCAAAGGCAACACGTACGTTAAAGACTGGCATACTCTATCCAAAGAGTTAATTCCAGGAGGGTCCCCTAAGAAAATGTTACACCCAACGGCTGAAGGAGCAACAGTTATAGGAAATGTCTATCTTGGGTGACACATCCTATTCAAAGACTTTTCGATAGAGATTTCTAGGTCCCTGAACCCCGACAATGCACATCTCTATTGTTCCTCAGGAGCCTGTTTTCCCCATTATGCCAATTCTCCTACTTCTATTCCTGAGTATATTGTTAATCACTGAGGCTACAGGTATAAAGGCTGCAGGTGACCTCTATGCGATTCTAACTCAACTTAGGGAAAAACAGAGACCTGAGTCAGCCTGGCTCCCAATTAGCCCTGTACCGCAGAATCTCCGACTTGGTTGACACTATTTACTAAATTAAATGGTCTGCACACCGAACTGACGAGCTCCGGCATCAAGCATGACGAGGGAGTATGTTGGGAGTAGTTCTGGTTGGCAACTGGGTTAGGTTCACACATAAACGTTCAGGCCTCAGAATGCCACAGACCCGGCTGTAAAATGTTGAACTGAACCACGGCCCTCTGTGACTGCTTTGAGTTTGTGAGCCTTTCAGTGCCCCGACTGTTCCACTGACCTAGTTATGCCCGGTTTCGGCTCCTTTTGCAGCCAGGGAAGGAGGAAGGCATGTTCGTGACTGTAGCCTCGTAACCGTCTACCCGCTTCCAGGAAGCAGCAAAATCAAAATGCAATTTCATTCATGTTCAACTCTTTGCAGAAACCGAAGTCAGTTGGTTAGGGACCTGGTGGCCAAGCCACAAAGAAAGATAGCGGAGTCTTCTTTCCTCGGCCGCGTTTGGGGCCGGCCTCTCTGGGAGCCTCCGGGCTCTAAATGAGCCACATGAGGGCACCCAGACGTTTCCTGGAATGCGGAAGCAGGTGGAGAGTCGCAATTAAGGCGCAGACACAAAGACAGTTTAAGTTCAAAGTGCCTCCCCGCCCAGGCAGTTGCTCAGGTGGCAGTAATGAGCACAGGGAGCGAAGTGACAGGTGCTGTGGACACCAGCCTAACAAGGACGAACCCCGACCCTGGGGAGCTACAGGGCAGGGGAGCACTGCTCCTCCTCTTTTCCGCAAAGGGCAGGGAGCTGGTGTCTGCTGGTGATGTGAAATAAGCCGGGGACACACCTCGATGTGGGGTGTCATGGCAGAAAATGGGGTGTGGGTCCAGGCTCCTCTCCTCTAACCCTTCTGGGACATCCCACAATACTCTATGGGTCAGTTTGGATAACCAGCTTCCCTCACCCTGTGCCTGACATCCTTGGCAAAGGACATTGCCATGCCCAGGCATTAGGACAAGGTTGGGAGAGTAACAGCAAACCCCCCTTTCACACCTTTAACCCACCCGCCCTGGGAACTACCTCTCGGGGATCATGCTCCTCATTTGATCTGAGCCACGGAGAGGCCATGAGACTAACCTTCCCTCATCAAGACCAAGTACACTCCAAGGCCAATCAAGGCCAAGGGCAAAGTTACTCTTCACCCTCCTTTTTAAGGAGGAAAAGGGTTGCACTGCTCAGACGCCCCCCCCTCATCTCAGGCGGATGGGTGACCTTGAAGAGGTAGAACCACTGAGTCGAGAAAAGCATGATCCCTGACACCCCCTCGCCTTCGATGCCCTTCACATCTCTTTCCAGCTAAGGAATGGCGCCGTTGGCCCCTGAGGAGCCCTTGGCCGACTGATTCAAGAAAGTTCATTTCATTGAACTGAACTCGGCCTCTAGAATGCAAACCGTTAGCCGGTTCTTGTGAGGTTGGGTCCTTGGAGGCCGTCACGGCGCTAGCCCACGGAGTCTCCCCACGTGCTGCCCGCGAACTGTCAGGTATCTCCCGTCACCACCGGGCACGGGAATCGAATCGGATCGTTATTGTACCCTCCCTTGCTCTTCACAGCTTTAAAGAGGGGAGAGAAGAGTCTAGAATTTCCACGGTTGGTAGTTGGGCTGGTGGACATGGGCAAGTTGTCTCGTAAGAACTTGAACGGAGAGCGCCTGTAAAGAAGGAAGGGACCAGAAGGGATGGTTTCCAAAAGCCCTCAGCAGTTTAGGGCTCCCTAATCCCCGGATGTTTGGGAAAGGAATGGCCATTCAAAGTCTCCCAAGGATTGAGGACTTGCGCATCGAGATGCTTCTTCCTAGGAACCGGATCGAGAAGCAGGAACCAGGCTTCCGAAGCTGCCGACGACCAGAACCGGTGTGGACTGACAGACGGCCACATCTGTTAGTGTAATTGGGAGCAGTCATCATGGAACGTCCCCGATGCATCAGGGACCCAGCCCGCCAGCACCAAGACTCTTAAAAGAAACGTTAGACTGCTTTGCTGTTCAACGGGCGATTGGGAAGAGAAATTGGTGTCATGATCTGCGTCCTTCTACTACAAATGAGCAGGTACCCTGTGCTCAAAATATCCAAGGCTCTGGCTGTGGAGCCAAAATTGATCAAAGGTTACTGCAATCTAAAAACAAAAGAAAGAAAGGGAGAGAGAATTCTCCAGTTGCCTGGTTGCTAAGCAACCATAGTCTGTTCTGGTAACTGGGTCTGGGGGTCTTTGCTTTCATTTGCTGCTGACTTTGACTCCATATATAATATATACCAGCATGTTTATTCCCCTGTAAATGCCCAGCAAATAAAAAGCGATAAAGCCCTTTCACTGAAATTATTCATGTGCAAAAAGCTTTTATCCACATCACTGGTGTGATTGACAATATCATAGCAGCAAGCTTCCCGAATTAGCTCTTGTTCTGCTATTGTAGTCCTGGGTTTGCTTTCTTTAATAAAAGAAAGAGAGCTACAGTTTTATTTAAGCTTTCTATAGTCTGGCATTGCAGCTCCTCGGTACCAATGATTAAGACACCATGTCTATTCCTGGCACGTTCTTCCTTCTAGTTGCTGTCAACTTTCACATGATTTTTTCCACCTTAAAAACTTCAGTTTGTCTTTAGAACTAATCTGCAAGAGAGATACGAATGAGCTATTTGTCCATTCTGAGAGCCTTTAAGGAAATCCAAATGGTGTATGATACCCTTGGGGCTGTTTTCAGAGTGTGTACCGAGGATCACTTATATCAAACTCAAAATTCAGGGGCTGGGCCTGGGGATCTGCATTATACCCAGCACCATTTTCCTCTCGCTACCGGACAACTTGAATACACTAAAGTTTGAGCACAACCGCCTGCAAGGACTTGCATGTATTCATTTGCCCTCATTAATCTATCAATCATGATTGAACCTGAATTTTGAAATTAGAGATGCGAGGTCTCTATTTGGGGAAAGGCTTCCGGTCCCTCAGAAATGACCAGTTCCTACAATTAGGCTGTGGCCAGCAGACTGGTCACTGCGTTGCCAGAAACAGATGGCCCAGGAGACAGAAGGCTTAAAGGCAAAGATGACCGCACATGCCAGGCTGGCCAGCTCCACAAGCACAGAAGAGGGGGGTCTCGCTGGTCAACCCCACCTCCCCATTTCCTTTAACTAAAGATTTTACCTTGGCACTAAAGATTAGTACCCAAAAGTGTGTGTAGCAGGTACAAACTTCGTAAGTCACAAACTCGAGAGTTTTTCCCAAAACAGGATTTCATTTATTTATCAATATCTCATTTCTACTTGATGGCCAGAAACTCGATCTTATTCATTTCAGGACAACTGTCCAATTCAGTGATAAGTAGTTCACGTTTAAATCTCAGTCTTCCTTCCCTTGTGCCTTCTTGCAGTTGACCCCAAGTTCCAGGGGAGGAGGGGACAAGGTTTGTACAAACGTTGCTGTGGCCCCATGTAGAGGGGAACAGTCCTTCTTGGCCTTGATCTAGCTCCACCCTCTGCTTCTGTGTGGCCAAGTCCGCAGTGCTCTGCTCACCCTCCTGGTTCTGGCCGCTAGAAGGCGCCCTGCAAGCTGGCCAGCTCTCACCCTCCCCCGGGGAACCTGGAGAAGGCTCTGGGCCTCTCCTGCCTGCAGGCACCCCACCCCACCATCAGCTCCACTCTACCACTACCCCCCCCCCTGAAGGTTTGGGGGACTGCCTATAATTCTTAGGCTTCATCCTAAAAAATGAGTCCTAAGAGTCTTCTCAACCCTCAGATTTTCTCATTTAAAAGGGGGTTCTAAGAAGGGGGAAGGGTCATTTCCCTACCTTGAACTTAACACCCTATCTTCTTTCTCATCAGGTTCTTCTCCCCTCCTCCAATCTAGACATTTCTGCCTCCTTTGTCTGGGAGAAGATAGGAGAGATACAAGGTCCATATCAAAACCTGAGCCCCTAAAATGTTTAAATCTAAAGGAGAACAGGGGTGAGTGGGGATGGTCAGTGAGGAGTAAGTAAAAGAATTGCAGGAATAACAACATCCTACAAAAGATCATACTTCATAGCTCTCATCGCATCGACGTCTACAAGACATTTATGGTGCAAAATAAAATATGCACGGTGTGAACGAAAACACTTTCAGGTTTCCTGTGACATCAGGTTAAGACAGAGCCTGGTGGTCAAATACCCAGTGAAGTGCCTGTGCAAGAAGTGTCAGTCTTTCTCCTCTTGCTGTCAAAGGGTAACACTCAACAGGCCTTTCGAGACAGTCTAGTCTCCTAATTGATTGTACTAGCCAGGACCACCCTGATTCCATGGGACAAAGTTCTACCTCCAAGTGACTGAAGCTAAAGATGGGACTTGCTGACTCGCATCATGGAGACCCACGGGGGTTTCAGGGGCATAACGGCCCCAGGGCCACAGATGACGGCGGGGCTCAGTCTCTCCACCTCTCGGTTCTGAGTCTGAGTCTGCCCGCTAGGCTAGATGAGACCGTTCTTCCCGAGTCCCACACGTCCATCCTGCCCGGCGTTCTGGTTACTCACATGTTTTCTTCCACGGACTGCAGTCACCAGCACCGTCCTGGTGTCCACTAAGTATCAGTTCAATGAAACAGCAAAGGCTAACAGGAAAGTATGTCAGTGTCACCAGCCCTTCGAGCTACCGCCACCTCGGTCATTTGCCGGTGTTGAGCCAGACCTTTGTGTGACACACACCTAACCTTAATACACCTCTGAGCATCTCTGGTTAAATAGACGTGGGCGTCACCAGCAGACTCCCCACTCCCAAACGTGATGCCCCATAACTTGGTGGTAAAACTCGGCGACTGAATGTGGAGCAGGGTTTCTCCTGTCGTCCCAGAATCCAGCGCTGAGAACAATGTTCTTAGCTCAGAAATCCCATGTTAGAGTCCTTCTTCCAAGGCTGAGAGGTGCCACTTCAAAACAACCCCTGATCACTACAAGGGGGCCACTGACATTTGGGCAAGGGCATCCTTTCTACGCTACTCATCAGGCAAGGAAAATGGGGTGCTACATAAAACTGCTTTATAAATATTGGGGTGTCTGTAGGAAGAAGAGAATGTCTTCACATAATTCAGGTCCAAAACACAAGCTCTGGAAAGCCTCATGAAGATAAGGTGCCTAGGGCTCCCCAGACAATCCCTGCAGTCTCCCCTGTCCTCTGCTCTGCTTTGCGGGCTGTTCATGGACCCAAGTGCACTTGAACATGACTGGTCATCCTCAAGACTCTGTGAGGCCAAACCGGAAATTCTGTTCTCCAGAGCCGACGCTTACCTAGCACTCTGCGTGTTTTCAAGGCTTCCACATAGAGCTGCTCGTCTAATTCTCACAGAAGATGTAACTGGCCCTGGTTTAGGCAGCAAATTTGAGACAGAACCAACTAGAACCCAATCATCCTGTCTCCTGGACCAGCTTAGTGTTGCTCCTTCCATTGGACCGCAGAACCAGGACTCCCCTTGCTGATGCAACCAGCACGGTCAGGCAACCCGTGCGCAGGCTTGGGGCTGCCCGGTGGGCACAGAAGCATCACATTCCTATCATCCCTCCTCCTTCTACCAAACCTGGAGAATTTTTATACAAAATGAAATTTCCACAGGCAGGGCCGCAGCCTGAACAGTCATAACCACTTACGGCTGAGAAATGTCTCCTTCATTCCAGGCTCCGGGCTGAGCCCATCCCATCCGACACCTTTAGTCTTTTTCAGCCCTGAGAAGGAGATATCACGATCTATGCTTCATAAGCAAAGAAACCGAGGCTCAGAGAGGCTCAGCCACATGCCTGAGGGCTCTCAGCGGAGAAGCAGCAGGAGCTCCCACCTGGGACCTAGATTGCTCTATTTCCAAGCCAACGCTCCTCGCCCAGCACTGGCTGTGCTGTGTTTACAGGGTCATGGACTTACTAGGGGGCCTAGAATTTCTCCCCACCAGCCCTGCCTTCGGGTTGCATTGTTATCTTCAAGAAGCCACTGTTCAACAGAGGCAACTAGGGGTGAGGAAGACCTTGAGGGGGTATTGAAGAGATGCATTGTGACAGAGGGAAGAAGGCTGATACAAGGTGTGGGGGTTCTGCCAGGTCTGAAGAAGATTCCACAATGGGACATGGATTCCAAAGTTCACAAGAGAGTATCTGAAATCAGGACATCCCGGGGGATGGCTTGGAAAAGAGCAGATATGCAAGAAACGTCCACCGGCTCGCACCCGCCCTCAGCCAGCCTTCCTTCTCACATCATCCTTCGGACGAATTCTTTCGCAGCCGGCCCCCTGTTCTACTTCTCACAGGCTCTCAGAGTCACTAGCTCAGAAGGGGAAGGAATCCCCGTCCCGCCTGAGTCACCACGACCAGCAGCCCAGGGAAAGACTCAGATGCTCTGCAAGTGTCCAGCGGTTTAAAATAGTGGCTGCATTCCCGCACGGCCCTCCTCCAGCGCCGCCTTTTATGTGGCATTCATTAGTTTTCCTTTTCTTCCATTGAAAAAGCTTTCAACCAGAGAGAATCCTAATTAATTTGAGGCAAGAATAATTTCTCCTACATCTCGCTGCTTCCGGTCTATAATTAAAAGGAGTCATTTCAAAGTATACAGCTTCAAACCTCGCCTGTAATCCTGAGTGGCTCTGCGAAATAGCTTTTGGATGTGCTGTTCCTGTGTGATTTTTATGAGAGCTGGCGACGGTGTGAACTTCTGATAGAATATTACAGAATGCCGTGTTCTCATTCTGACTGATAAGTATCTTTGTGCAAAGGGATGGACTCCAGCACCACGTTTATCAGATGCCGCTATGTTCGCCATGATATCACTCAGGGCCTCCCCTTTTCTGTGTTCTCCTGAACAGCTTGCCTTGGGACATATTGTTTCACATACATCTTTCCAACTGAGTTGTGTCCTCTTTAGGGAGAGGCCAAGCTTTTCCCTAACAGCGTTGGGTGCATGATCTTGTGCAAAGTACTAACTCAATGCTGCCAGCTTGCATAGAACAGAGAGGTCTTTAATTTTATAAAGAATCATCTATGTTTCATGGCCCTGCTGGGAGCTGGCACCAGAAATGAAAAGCCATTCTGACCCCAAAGGGATAGGCAGGATCTGTCTGTGATGCAAATCTGGGTATCACTGGCAGTTAACGGGTTATGAAAACTGAGGGTGGGGATGAAATTGCTTGTAGAGGGAGCATATGTGAGACGGGAATGAGAAGCTGGGATAGTTCCTGAATGACACCTTTTGTGGTTATTAAAGGAGACTGAGCCCCCAAAGGGACAAGAAGAATGCCTTTAACAAAGAGAACGACTACAACAGCCTATGGCATTGGGGGGGAATGTGATCCAATGCAGGTCAACGATGTTCAGTGCTGCTGAGGAGTTAAGAGAAGGGAAGGCGTCTGTAAACTTAGCGCCATGGAGACCTTAGTGAGAAACACTTCTGTTCGGAGTGACGGTGGTGGAACGAGGAGGGGGTGTGGTTGTGAAGAACTGCAGATGGCGAATGTGAACAGGGCTTCAAGAAGTTTGTCTGCAAAGGGGAAGAAAGAACAAGGGTGACCGATAAAGGGGGACACAGGATCTGGGGGGATGTCTCTCCCATTTTCCCATTTTGGGAAGGATTCCATCCTAGACATGGAAAAATTCAAGATACGTGATTATATATGTACACTTCTCTCCCACCCTGACCCTCCCCACACAGAAACATACGAGTTTGATGATTAATTTCACGAACTCACCCTAGAAAAAAGTACCTCGCTGCTGAATATCACCATGGTCACCTTTGAAGTACTCCCCTTGGGAAGCTGTGCACGGATGCCAGGACCTAGTCCACCTTTCAAAGCAGTTTTGGAACTCTTTTTCTGAAATGGCCATCAGAGCTGTCATCGTATGACCCTTGATGTGCTGAATGTCATCAAAATGTCTTCCTTTCAGTATTTCCTTTATCTTTGGATAAATAAAAATGTCTTTGGGGTCAGATCAGGTGAGCAGGGAGGGTATTCCAATAGTTATTTGCTTACTGGCTAAAAACTCCCTCACAGACAGTGCCGTGTGAGCTGGTGCATTGTTGTGATGCAAGAGCCGTGAGTTGTTGGCAAAAAGTTTGGGTCTTTTTCATCTAACGTTTTCATGCAGTCCTTTTTAGCACTTCCAAATAGT
This sequence comes from Lyroderma lyra, assembly GCA_004026885.1. NCBI lineage: Eukaryota > Metazoa > Chordata > Mammalia > Chiroptera > Megadermatidae > Lyroderma > Lyroderma lyra. The sequence goes on along the minus strand of PVJL010003551.1, from coordinate 102,599 downwards.
AAACTTGGTTGACTGTGTGTGCAGTTGGTACAAATTCAGAATAAACAATTTCTCTGAAATCAAAAATGGTTAGCAACATCATTTTGACTCTTGATTTGGAGTGATGGAACTTTTTTGGTCGTGGAGAATTGACTGACTTCCAATGTGCACTTTGACGCTTCATTTCAGGGTCGTATTGGTACCCCCATGTTTCACCACCAGTTATAACATGGCCCCAAACATTGTCTCACTTCTCCAAGAGGTCTTGGCAAACTTTGACTCTCTTTTGCTTTTGTTTATCAGTGAGCTCCTTCGGGACCATTTTTGTACACATCTTTCTCACGCCAATATTTTCAGCTAAGATTTTCCTATTTTTTTCTATTCATGTTTACTTGATCTGCTATGCTTCTCCCAGACAGCCAATGATTTTGATGCAGAATTTGATGAATTTTTGCAATTTTTTCACTTCTGCTCATTATTGCCCACCCTGACCTCTCTTCATCAGTGATGTTTTCTCTCTCCTCAGAAAAACGTTTAATCCATTTGTACATTGCCATTTTCTTCATGGCATTATCCTCATCACCTTGAACTAACATATCCCTGATTTCACTTCCACTTTATTTCAATTTGCCATTGACAATGGCAAAATTGGGCCTGGACCCCATAGCCCTGAGGGCAAGCCAGAGTCTTCCCACAAAATAAATGGGCTACTTCATTACCCCCTCACATGGTGACATTGGACTCACCCTTGACTCACAGAGAATTTTAGCTTGAAAATGTCAGTGAGTTACTTCGCAACACCACCATGGTACCCACCATTTTACAGGTGAGGAAAACTCAGATCCAGAAAGGGTAAGCGACTTAGCCAAGTGCACCCAGCTAGATGTAAAACCAAGTCCTCTGATCCTCAGACCGGCGTGCTTGTGTTTGCACCATGCATCATCATATGTAAACAGACAGGCCTGGGTACACCACAGTGGCTCAGCAGAAGGAGTAAAGACCTTCTTTTTTTAAAAAGCTGACCATCTCCCGTCAGACGCCTCCCCCGACCAAGGACTGGACATTGCCCAACTTACTCCCTCTGGGAAGAGCCCTAGGTTTCCTAAGCTATAAATATTGAATCCCATGAGATTTTCTCTCAGAACTGAGGTACAGCCAACATTTGACCTGAAAGAAAAGAGGTTAGCTTTCAGACCCATCAGAGTGAGGAGGCTTTTCTTGCCTAAACCTTAATGAGCCAACAGGCTCTTCCAAAAAAAGAACTCCCCACAAGTGGAAAGTGTTGAGGCATGAGGGGTTACTTCAAATCACCATGGAAACTCCCCAGATCACATCTCTTGCTGCCACAGGGGAAGGGCTGCCTCTCCTCCTGTCCCTATTTTCCCCAAAGACAAGATGGTCCTTGAGTTCATCAGTTCTTGTTAGCCACGTTTATGCCCTGCACTGTGGCCCCAACTTGGTCCTTTGTCACCTTCCATGTTGCCCCTGAGACCAATTTTTCACTATTCTGGAAGATTTCAGTAGATTAATTTTTCCTCTAAACACAACTTCTCAGTGGTCTAAGGTCCCCTGTTCCCTGTTACAGTCCCAGAGACCTCAATCTTAAAGTCTCAAAATTCATTCTTGGTGGTCAGACAAAGTAATGTTACTTGTGCCCCTGAGGACCTTGGCCCCCACACTTTGCTGCCTCTTCTCCCTTAAACCTTTGCAGCCTGAATGTCACCATCACATTAACTAAAGCTGTATTCTTTATATCCAAATCTCAAGAGCTTTGTCTAACCACCCTATTCCCATTTCTTTATAGTATTTGACACATTTGACAACTCTCCTGACATGCACACTTCTTGAAATTCTCTCTCCCTACTTTCTGTGGCTTTCTCTGCAATCTTTCTACCACCTCTTTCTTCATCAGTTTGATGACTTCTAGACCTTTCTTCTTGGATGTTCTCAACTTTAGTACATCTAAAACCAAACTCATTGTCTTCTTTCAAACCTACTTTCCTGTGTCATGAATGCCATTGCCTGACCTATTCACCCTGAACTGTAATTCTTCTTGCTCCCATTGCTAATATGTCTTATATTAGTGCACAGTGCTAATTATTTTATGATGGGTGTAACTATTCAATTCAACATATGTTAAAGATTTATTCTGAGTAAGTCACTAAGATAGAGAACACAAAAGCTGGGAAGGGGATAGAAAGATTGTTTTTAATGGTGTGTACTGCTGGCAGGCGTGGTGGTAGGGAGAAAGATTTTAGCCTTCCCATAACCCCCTTCAGCCATTCTGTTGACATTATTCTTTAACATTGGTAACTGATGTTTTCTCAGTTTTGGGTAAAAATCTATGAAGCCCATAGAGGTACAGCTTTTTCCTTAAATCTAGGTGGAAATTCTGGAATCTCCCTTATCTGTTATACACAAAGAAAGGAAAAATTATTATCATGTAGTATACTCACTGACCACAATGCACTATAGTTAGATATCAACAATAAAAAGATAATTGTAGAAAATATCGATACTTGCTTAAAATAACATAAAAGAGATACTAGGCTTGAAAATCCTCCAAGCAAACATAAACATTGAAGGCATATAAGCAAAATCAAAACTAGCTTATTCCATTAACATAAGCAAAACTTAACTTAGATTATTTCTTGTAAATTCCTTTAATCATCCTAATAGATATTTAACTCATCTTCCCAAAAATGATAAAAAAAAAATCACTTTTAAGCAATCCCTTGCCACCTGGAAACCCCAATGGTAATAACCAATCACTGTAAAGGTTAAACAACTTTCTCATTTTCACTTTATAAGACATTCTATAAATAGGCTGATGAGACGTACCACTCAAAATGGAACAGAAAACAATGATACTGTCCCATTTCAAATAGTACACGTGGTTAGCCCACTAACACCTTGAATTTAGCCCTGTAAGATGAGACTGACCATATGTAACATTTGAAGTAGGACAGTACCATTTTTTTCTGTCCCTTTTAAAACAGTATATCTGGTCAGCTTATCTATAAAGAAACTTAAGTCCTTTCCCTAAATGGTGTAAGATACTCATTTTTGACCATCATATTAAAACAATTATCATTCCATCATCTAAAGTTGCTTCAAACTCAAATCTAGAAATTTTCTCAACTAGTCACTTTCCAAACACAGAAACTGAGTTTATAATTTGCTCTACTGACCTTTGTTAATAGAACAATACCATTTCATGAAATAAAACATCACCATGTTCATTCTGTCTGAAGTAATCATGAGGCTTTGTGATTGCTATTACAACATGCTGTGCCTATGTAAATAACTCAGAAAAAAAGTGAAACACAATTACACATTATCCAGAAAAAACATAAGTTGACTTAAGAAGGTAAAATATGAATATAAATATAACACATTTGATTTATTTAGTTGGTTAGATCTTGGCTCCTGGGAATCACTGTTCTGAGGAATTCTTCAATCCTTGACTATTTTTCTCTTTGTAGTCATCATAATAACCTTCCTGTTGCCTGTATCCTCTCAAGGGTTTTAAATGCCTTCGGCAGCCACTAATAGGTCAAACAGTATCCATTAAGATTACACAACTGGAAGAATTCAATGAATGAGGAAAACAGTGCCTGCATGACCCTCCATCCTACTACACAACTGATGTTAGCAGCAGCTATAGGACTCTGTATCTTAACTGTGTCAACAATTGTAATTGACAATAATGCTATATTAGTTTGTCACACACTCAGCTTGCCCAAAGAATAACCAATAGTGGGGGACTGTTAAATAAATCAAATGGGAAACAGACTTGAAAATCTCCCAGACAAAGCCATTTAAACCATGGAACTAAAATTAAATCTAGTTTATTTCGTGAACATAGGCAAAACTCAATTTAGGTTACTTCTTGTAAATGCCTCTGATGATCATAAGAGGAACTCTCATCATCTTCCTGCAATAATGTGAGAAAAATCACTTTTAATATATTCCCTTGCCATCTAAAACCCCCTACTGTAATAATCAATTACTGTAAAAATTAAACAACTTCCTCATTTTCACTTCATGAGTCCTTGGTAATGCCATGCCTTTGAGTTTCATATCAGTTTTCGTAAAGCTCCCAGTTCATGAACTGTTCTTATATGCATGATAAATTCTTACTAAATACTATTTTACTAATCTGGTGGTTTAAGTTTTGCTATTTTTGGATTTTTGACACTTGAAAACAGATTTTTTTTAAAAAACTCCCAAGCTACAGAATAAATACAAGCAAATTACAAACTATTTATAACTCAACAACAAGAGCAGCTAAAGTGGTACTCAAAAGCCAATTAATAGCAAAACAAAATTTGTTAATACATAAGATAGATTGAAATTAAATGAACTCAATTTTCAAATCAAGAAGAATAAAAACAAAAAATAATCCAAGTAAAGGAGAAAGAAGGCAGTAGAAAAGATTAAAATATTATAAATTACTCAATAAAATAGTCCTGATCCTTTGAAGAGACCAAGCTTTGACACGTTTAACTAATAAAGAGAAAGTGCATAAACACATTGTATCTGAGGAAGGCATGAGACTAGATTTCAACCTGAATTTCAGACACAAGCCAAGGACTGTGCAGTGTCAGGAAAGTTTCTTAACTTCTCTTAGTACAGACCCACCATCTATAAAATACAGATATCAAAAAAATCATCCCCCACAAGCTGCTTTCAGAATTGGATGGACAACATATGCAATGGACTTAGCACATTGTCTTGATCATAGAAACAGACAATAAACACTATCTATTACGATGTCATGTTAATATCATGGATTAAACCTACGGACTGGTGCTGACTGTCAGCCCTGGGCTGTATATCAATTTAGAAAAAAAAAACAAACAAACTCATGCTGGTTAACTTTCTATTATTAGGGGCAATATGATTTTTCTCAGAGGAGAAATCATTTTCATAATTCTCCAAGTTAATTGTTAATACAACACTACTTCACAGGTGTCCCCAAATTCAGGAATGTCTGATTTTGTAAACCTTTTTCACCTAGATATTCCTTTGGTTTCTTCCAATGCAAACTTCAAGACTGGGAAAGTCTAAAACTGGAAAAATATGTCAACTTTCTCTCTTTTTTGTCTCTACCCCAAAAGTCCACATTCAGTGGTTAGATTGGGCCACAAAATAGATTTTAAAAAGGAGAACCTGACTTAGTTTTGCGTTCCCCCAGAAGCAGACCCCAAGACAAGGATTTGAATGCAGGTAGTTTATTTGAGAGGAGATCTCAAGGAACACCAGCACAACAGTGGGAAATTGAGCAAAAGAAGGAAAAGAGGCCAGTAAGGTGTATCAGTGCCCAGGGTGCCATCACGGCATGGTTAAATGTCAAACTCCCTTTTGCTATTTGTCAGGGTGTCTATACTGCTGCCACCCATTCTTAAAAATAAGTAAAAATAAAAAGCTACTCTTTTCTGTTTGTGATCACGTACTAACCAAGGAGAGAGAGGCAATCAATCACAAAACTAGCAGGATATAAACTTCTAATGAGCATCAGGCAGTTAAGAGGTGATCCTTCTGGGATTCAGATAGGGGTACTCGTATCTCTCCTAAAATATAATAAGTGAGAAATGAAAGCAATAGTAATATTGTGATACGTAGGGTCCCTTTAACTTTCCAAAGGATTGGCATTCACTTACTCATTCGGTCAACATGCTTTCATTATTTTTTTTCTTTTTCAAGAGGAGAATGCGAACGCAGTCCCCCATTACCACAAATGATGCAGTCGAGTTTCCCACATTTGGGGCAATCTCAGGGGTCAGCACATCCGGAGGGCAATGGATAAGCCTCACCCCGGGAAAACCACCTTTGTGATCATGGTCTCTCCCCTGCCAGGTAAGTATTCAACATGCTTTTACAGTGGAGTCATATTTTATAAGAAGCAGTGAATGCTGAAGGAAGTGTTTAAGATAAACATTGTCCTTAAACATTTCTTAAATAAAATATAGAGTACTGTATACATGGTTTGTGCATGCACAGAGTAGTTGGTTTGCATTTAGACACCATGTTATATTAAAAGCATGTATCTTTAAACACGAGGCTGATCATCACATTCAGCCCAACAAGATGCTTACCCTAGGAGGGGCTGGAGAGAATGGAAACTGAAATAAAAACAGCAGATTCAAATTTCCCATCTCATGCTCTCTCTCTCTAGAGCAGGAGTCAGCAAACATTTTCTCAAGAGCACCAGACAGTAAATATTTTAGGCTTTGCAGTCTCTGTCGCAAGTACCCACCTCTGCCATTGTAGCGTGAAAGCAGCCACAGACGATGTGTAAATGAATGGACACAGCCTGTTCCCATAAAACTTCCTTTACAAAAACAAGCAGCAGGCAGGGTTTGACCTGCAGTGTGCAGTTTGCACAGCCTGTTCCAGTAGTCCACCCCTTGCCTGGGGTTGGTAGACAGAATCAAAGGCATATTTTGGTGACTTTCTCCCTCTCTTTCTCTGTGCAGCTAAGTTTACCAAGTCTACTGGACTGAACATCTGAGTTAGGAAGGAGGTAAGGTACAGGGACATTGGAAGGACAATATGCTGCCTTTGTGGAGCTCTTAGATGTAGAAAAGACAGATAGCTATCCACCAAAGATTCAGACTTGCCGTTTCATTGAAGAGAGTTGTCTCCAGTTAAACTGCTGAGTCACGGACTCGTTCCCAGACTCGTGGTATCTAGGTGGAACCATGTGACTCTGCTCACCAATGAAATGTGAGCAGAAGTAACACAAGTCACTTGAGAGTCAAGATGGCTAAGAAGCATTTTTTATACAGTCCTCCCATATTTCCTGGCTAGATGTATATGACTCTAAGAATCTAGGGGATGACAGAGCCACAAGATAGAAGAGATTTGGGTCCCTGAATTCCTACATAGAGGTGATCATCAGCCAAGTAACTGATAAATATACTTGTATTGGGCTAAGCCTCTAAAACTTGAGGTTTTTATTCATCATGGCCACCAGCATTGCCTTAACGGACACCCAAACTATGTAAACAATCACTACCCAGTATAATAAGAGCTATATAAACAATGTGCTATGAGAGTACCAAAGAGCGGGTGATAGCTGAGACAACTTCTACCTGGGAACTCAGGGACTGTATCTCGCAGAGCCAGTGGGCCTAGAAGGGTTAGTCCATCTGATCTCACAAAATAACCCTTTCATCACCATTTGACATATTAAGACTCTGTGAGATTCCATGCAGTTAAGTGACTTGGACAAAGTCACCCTACTGGTCATGGGCAGAGCCAGGACCCCTGACTTGACTCTAGTTCTCTTCCCCTTGCATGACGCTGTCTCAGATCCCTTTCTTGGAGCGGTACAAACCCATAACTTGGACAACTCATTGGACCAGATGGATAGGGCTAAACCAAAAAACTACTCTCCTCATTCCTCTGCACACGACAGCTATGCCCCATTCCAGAAGCAACCCCACTCAGGGATTCATTGATACGCCATCCCCTTTCTTTCCTGAGGGGGAAAGCTAATTGAGACCTTAAGCAATATGAAGAGTCTTGTCTAAGGACAGAGGTGCTCCCTGCAGCAAACCATCTATGCCCACCGCAGGCGCTGACCGACCCTCTCACTATCCAAGAGCAAGCTGGCAGCAGGGAGTCAAGAGGTAGACAAGAGAATAGAACATGGCAGGGAAGAGAAGGGGGTAGATATTAACAGTTTCTATCTTTTACCTTAAAAGACATTTTTCTGACACATTAAGAACAATTTTAATACATCTGCATACACCAAAAAGCCCGTTCCCCAAAACGCAGCTCTTCTCTGCTCCAGCATTCTTCCCAGCAAGATACAACGGCCCACACTTGACCTGGCATTGACTTTTCACTGAGCAACTCAAAAGCAGATTTCTTCTTCTCTTTCCTATTGACACAACCTGCCTTGACTACAGGATGAACATGTACACCTCCCACACACACACACAACAACACACAGCTCTCTGGAACACGCTGCTTTTCCCCACTTCAATTATGCTGAAAACAAAGCCACCTCCTTTATACTCGTGCAAATGTACAATTTCAGACATTTTGCAACCTTGCATCAAACAAAAACTAGATTAAGCCCACAGGTCTGTTTTGAAGAGCAGTAGAATTCAACCAGAGCATATTGAGTTAAGATAAACAGCTTTAAAATACATTAACTATTTCAACTCTCTCCCCATCCCACGTCTCCCCAGCTCATCTCCACATACACAAACCAGTTTGTCTGAATAAACTTAATGCTAGCTAGAATGCAGGTGAGGGAAATTGGTGCGACTTTTGGGGCCGTAGGTATCAAATACCTTTACAATCTTACATTCCCTATGACCTCATAATTCCACTTCCATGAATTTCTCCTAAGGAAATAATTGCACAAGCAAGCAGAGGTTTATATACAAGAATGTCTATCAAAGAATTTATAACAGCAAAACAAACCAAACAGAAAAACACTTAAATACCGCGCAGTAGCTAACGAGAGTTTTCTGAAACATGGCAGATTTCCACAAAATGGAATAATATGAAGTCAATTTAAAATGATCGTTTTATATTTAAGATAGGAAAATGGTAAGTTAAATCCAAGTCACAGAACAGCATATGTAGGGTGTGTACACGCCAGACACGTATGTGGGTGTTGGCAGGTCTGGAAAAGCAGCACAGCAAGTAAACCAAGTGAGTTATCCTCGAGTCCAGAAATGCACGGGGTGTTAATTTTTTGTTTGCATATTTATATTCTCTTATTGTTTTTCATTAAGCAAGGATTACTTGTACTATAAAAAATAAAATAAAGTGTAGTGACTCTGAGACAGTTTCGATCACTATGATGACAACGACCTGGCAGGGCTAAACATGTCACCAACCTGTCAGCCCCTGCAACATGAGGGCAGAAACTCTCAAAGTATGCTGCTAATTAGCACGCTGCTAACTAATGTTCGGGACCCCCAGGCCTGGGTTTGGGCTTCTCGCGACACTTCCATGATATTTTATAAACATATGAGGTCGGACAATTAATTTCATGAACTCATCCTAGAAAAAGTGCTGCACACCTCATTGCTGAGTATCACTATGGTCACCTTGAAAGCACTCCCCTTGGGAAGTCCTTCGCACCAATGCCAGCGCCTAGTCTACCTTTTAAGGCAATTTTGGAACTCTTCTTCTGGAATGGCCATCAGAGCTGTCATCATCCCCCAAATCTGACAAGTTCACGAACTTGCCACCGTGCATTTACAAACAACTGTTCAAACAACTCAGTAAGGTGTCAGCACTGTACAAACAACTCAGTAAGGTGTCAGCACTGTACAAACAACTCAGTAAGGTGTCAGCACTGTACAAACAACTTGCCAAGGTTATGACAACGTAAGTGCACGGTGGCAAGTTCACAAACTTAACTGTCAGATTTTGGGGATGACAATAGCTCTGATGGCCATTCCAGAAAAAGAGTTCTAAAACTGCTTTAAAGGGTGGACTGGGTTCTGGTGTCAGTGCATAGCTTCCCAAGGGGAGGACTTCAAAGGTGCCACAGTGATATTCAGCAACGAGGTAAGAAGCACTTTTTCTAGGATGAGTTCATGAAATTAATTGTCCAAATTTGTATATTTTAAAGTACAGGTAAAGTATTTGGGAGGTACCATTATTCCACTCTTCCCCAGAGAGGTAAAGAAATAGGAGCCTTAGAAAGACAGGTTTTCTGATTTTTTGTTGTTGGTGTTTTGTTTTGTTTTAAACAGGAAGAGCAGAAAGAATAAAGAATAACCTTCAGTGAGCAGGTCATTTGATGGATGCCCTGGCCATTTAAGAGAGGCCCAGAGCACCTTGGATCCTGGGAAGTCAGCCAGGAGCTGGTCAGTAAGGAGGGCTCTGCAGTCTAGAGGCTCTGACACGGGGCGCCCCTCAGCAAAGGCTGGGTTGGTGGCGTTAAAGTCTGCAAGATTCATCTGTTTAATCAGCGAGCTCCCAGGTGATGCTTGGAGTTTGATATGGATCATTCCACCTTCTCTCAAATCGATCAACAAGTATTGACTGAGTGCCTACTGTTTGCTGGGCTTGATGCTAGGCATTTTGGGAGATGCAGAGTGAGTACAGAGCAAGGTCCCTGTCCTCTTCAATTAGCACTACAAGCCCACAGGTAGCAAAGTGGGAACTGCCCGAGTGTGACAATGTGAGGGACAGAAATCCAGAGGAGAGGGAATGCTGAGGTCGGTGAGGCCAGGAGGACATCAGACAGGAGAAAGACTTGCGCTGGAGTCGGTGGGCAGAGAATGTCTCTGGTGGAATATGAAATGTATTAGGGGAACACTAGCCACACGGTAACAAAGCACTCTGAAGTATCAGAACCTTAACAGAAGCTTATTTCTTGCTCACATAACAGCCACTGGGCAGTGGGGGTGGGGGCAGGACTCCTCCAGACAGACACTCAGGGTCCCAGGCTGTCAGGGGTTCCATGATCTTCAAAACGTGCCTCCCAAGGCTACTCAGGGCTTCAGTACCTCCCCAGCGAACAGGAAGCAGGTGGACAATGATCACGTGGGAGGTTTATATCGTCCACACCTGCAGGTGGCTCATATCACGTCTCCTACATTCCATTGGTTTAAAGTCAGTTTACTGCCCAGCCTAGAGGAAAAGGCCTTGAGAACTATGGTTCAAGGGGGTCAGCTACCTCTGAAAGGGGGACACAAAACGTCGGTAATAGATTAGCCACAGAGGGCTATACATGTATGTGTCTACCTGCACATATGATAACTTTAGAGTGTTTATATCTATCTGTAGTAAAAGCTGGTATCCATACAGTACGCCAAGCACTATGTGAAGTGTTTCTCATGCATTAGTTCTGTTCATCCTCCCAGCAACCCTAGTAATCACCATGGTCCCCACCTTAAGGGAAGGAAACTGACGTTTGGAGAGGCTGAGCCCTGCCCAAGGTCACGGCAGCCCTAAGTTGAAGCAAATGTAAACTTAGCTATACCTGACCCCACACCACACCTTCGCTCATCGCACGGTAATGCTTCCTGTGGGTTCTCTGTCACTTCAGTTTGGGAATTGCCGGCTTAACGTTACACTGGCTCATGACTGCAGAACTGCTCAGAGCTGCCTGACGGTCACACTGTGCACGAGCAGCACAGACTCAGAGGCAAGACCTGAGCTTCGGCTCTGCCCCTTACTGGCTCTGTGACCTTGGGCACATCACTTCACCTCTCTGTTCCGTCTCTGTAAAATAAGTATAACAGCACCTGCTTCACAGGATTGCCTACAAAGATCGAGTAAGTTAATACATGTATGTTTTGAGATGAAAACCACGTGCTATTTAAGTGTTGGCTATTACTAGAGTGGGCTGTGCTGTCACCTACATTGATTCTGGGGCCAGTTTTCATGGAGCATTTCTTGGGGGGAGTGGTATGATCTGGACCATGCTTCTCACTTAATGATGGGAAAGCTGCAATGGTGGGCCTGGCTCAAGGCCACTCAGGCCACTAGAGTGACAGCAGGTGGGGCCTGACGTCCGGTCCTCAGAGTCAAAGCCACGTCAGTCCTAGCTCCACATGTCCACCGTGCCAAACCCTGGCAGATCCAAGCGTTTTCTGCACATCTCGTTATAGAATTGTAACTAACAGGAAATCACACAATTCCGGCCTTTCCCCACTTTTTTTCAGCTGAGTGGCCATCCAACACCCAGTACAGGGACCTGATGTTACACAACACACGAGACAGGGTACTAAGTTTGCCCCAGCGGCAGCCGCTGCCTCCCAGAGGCCGGGAGCTCTTGCAGCCTTTCCGCTCCGGCCTCTCAGCTGCCTCAGGAGGAAGGACACCGTCCACCAGGAGCGCCAGGCACCGACAGCCAGGGGCACCGACACTGGGCACCAGCAGCCTCTGCCCACGCAGCGGCTGGAGCCACCCCCGGAGCCCGGCCGGGAGGAAGCTGTCACAGAAGCAACCGCTCTTGGGCTCTTGGAGGAAAGCATTTTAAGAAACACAAAGGACTGAATGTGACAAAGACCGTAGATGAAAAGTAAAATCAGGCAGGGGTTAGGATGAGAACAGTCCTATCAGGGTGATGGCCCCTCGTGTGTGCGATTTCTTTGTATCTGTGTGTTGTACTGCTCTGGTCTGTGCTGGTTTCAGTGGTGTGTGTGTGTGTGTGTGTGTGTGTGTGTGTGTGAGAGAGAGAGAGAGAGAGAGAGAGAGGGAGGGAGAGAGAGGGGGGAGAGAGGTGGGGGGGAGAGAGCGATATTGATTTAGAAGAGCGAGGAAGGAAGCGAGGATTGAGGGAGGGAGACCCCGAGAGAAGCCTGTGGCTCCTCCTCAGGCCGCGGCCTCGGTGCACCTGCCCGTCAGTTCACAAGGTCTGCGATCAGCGCCCAGCCTGCTCCCGTGGGGACTGCACGTGAGCGTGCGCTGCACATCAGGCCCAGGCCCCCCTTTCTGTGCTTTGGATACGATGTATCCTTGATTCTATGGTATTAATGACTCTTCATTAGTCATGGGATGCTGAGGACTCTGAGCGCTTCCCTGGACCACATGCTCCCGTGTGAGTCACTTCCCCTTAAAGAACAGGGTCTGCGGGCTCACTGTCTACCGAGTGGCCTGGGGAAGGGTCTGCAGGCATGGGCTTAGGTAAGGGATTAGCGTTAATGGACTTCACAAATGAAGCCTGTGGGTCCCTGCAGCTCCTCCTGCCCACCTCCAGGGGCACGCGTGTGGAGAGGAGGCGTGAGCTGCGAGAAGGAAATCTCTCTCAGGTCTGCAACCAAATAATCACAGCCCACGGCGATTCAGCTATTACAGGGGAGGTTCCATACCTACGAACGGATGCAATTCATTAAGCATGGGCTGGACACTTGCTCTTGAACCCGAATATGTAACTTTTATTTTTTTTACTAAACACAAAAATAAACATATATTAAAATACACACACACACACATACACACACACACACACAAACCCCCAGGAGTTTTTACTGGGTTAGTTTTCCTGTTACCCCTTTATTATCTTAGGCTATGTATAGATTCGGGCAGAGTGCATACACAGCATAGGGATGAGAAGGATGGAAAATGGTAAAAATAACAACAAACCTCTGCTTGCCCACAGCAACTCATGTATCTGTAAGTCCCCTGATTGCTCATCTCTCCCGGATGTTTTAGGATCGGCAGCCTCTGCTGAGCAGTGATCACGGCTGAGCTGCCGTGGGCCAATCATTTATTCAACAAGCATTTATTGAACACTTACTGTATGCCAGATACTGTGAGGCACTAGGGACCCAGCTAGACACAAGCAGGGTACCGTCCCTGCCGTCTGGAGTTCCCATCAAAGGATCTCAAGAGCTGAGACCATAGAGCTAACCCCTTGGATAGACAGACAAGGACACCAAGACCCAGAGAGGAAAGGAGACTCGCTGACACCCACATGGCCCCTGAGAGCTTAAACTGGAATAGAAATCCCTCCGCCCCCAATGGAAGAGCGTGTCCTCAGTCGGGGTCCTGTGGCACATGGCCAGTCACAGGACCACGACAATGAGAGCCAGAGGAATCTCATCCAAAACCGTTGTCGGCGTGGCTCCTGCTCGCTGCCCGCAGGCGCAGAGCAGATCGCCAGCTTCCAAGGGGCAGCTGCCCAGGCCCACTAATTCCACAAAGATATTTAAAAAACAAGCGCCCAAAATATTTCTAGAAAGACATCGCTTTGAAGAAAGGAGAGAGAGAAGGAGGAGGAGGGGAGGAAGAAAGGAAGAAGCAAAACATTGCTTAAGAAAAAAATCTTCTAGACCAATGAGACTGGCTTTTTGCAAATTTTAAGTAGGCTGACCAGCATCTCATTTTAAATGGGACAGATGGTACTGGCCCGTTTCAAATGGTACCAATAGTCAGCCTAGCCTCATTGGGCTAAACTCAAGGTGTCAGCAGGCTGACCACACGTAGTTTGAAATGGGACAGTCCCATCGTTTTCTGTCCCATTTCCAATGGGACGTCTGGGCAGCCTAACTCTAAGGAGTTTGCACGTGGAGTTCACAGTGAACCGGCGTGGGGTGGGCATCGGGGGCGGGCCCCGGCACGGATGTCACCCCCTCCAATCCCTAGCCTCCCCTCCACCAGCAGCTGAGATCAGGAAAACGCAGGCGGCAGAGCTGAGCCTCAAGGAAAGGCCATGTCACGGCGTGGGCCTTCTCTGTTCCTGGGGTTTCGTTACACCCCGCATGTCACTAGATCCCCGCGGTCCCCTGGGCGGCTGGTGTTACTCAGCCTTCCTCCCAGTTACTCAGCCAGCGCAGCAGGACAGGGCTCCGACCCTGAGTCTGATGCAAACCACCATGCACAGCTGTACTAGGGAGGGTTTTCCTGGGACGATTCAAGTGAGGGGACGGGGGAAAGCTCAGGGGGTGAGTCAAAGGTTTAATGTGCACAGGCTACACATCGGCTGTGTGCGAGGCACCTGCTGGACGACACCCAGGAAACTGGTCCCTCCTGCCATCCGCAACCAGGACGCTGGTCCAGCATCCACCTCCTTGTCGAGCCAGCAAGTAGGATGACACCTGCGACTACGCCCTGTCCCTCACCCACCAGCTCGTATAACTTGCACCGTCGTGATCCCTCCGAGTACCACCTGTCTGCTCCACTCATTTGTAAAATGGGGATAGTCAGGTGCCTACTTCATTAATGCATAGGTAGATAAAGTCATTAGCACGGTCCAAGGCCCGCAGCAAGGTCTCAGCAACAACATGGCCAGAAGAGTCACAGGGAGCTCTCAGCTCAATAGCATTAGGTGTCTTTCGTGTGTGCTCTTTCCCAACGCACTGAAATGACGGTGACACGGACACCTGAGGCCTCAAGGAACGAGATCACATGCAGGGAAACCTAGAGCTGGGCTTGCGGCCAACTAGTCCATCCTCTTTGGCCAACTATACCTCATAGCATTGCTGTCTGCGTTGCGCCCACACAGGATCCCATTCTCCCCTCGACCTGCTCAGATCTTACAACTTCTTCCCGGCCTGAACAAAACACAAGCATTCCCGGGATGGGCCCCCGACAGTGTATCGTTCAGAGCAGCACTGTCCAATAGAAACATAACGTTAGCTACACGTGTAATTTTACATTTTATGCAGCCACATTTTAAAAGATAATCAGAATAATAATTTTAAATTTTTATTTAACTCAATATACCCAAAATATTATCATTTCATTGTGTAGTCAATACAAAAACTAAGGAGGGATTTTTACGTACTTCAATCGCTTTTTATACTCACAGCACATCTCGATTTGGACTTGTCACCTTCCCAGGGCTAGTAGCCACATGTAACTAGAGGCCACCGTCTTGGGTGCTGCACAATTACAGCAATCTGAGACTGTTTCTTCAAGGACAAAATCACCCCCTGCGTTAATTGGGGGAGGGGGCGTCATTCGAGTAGCAGGTGGTCCTGTTGGTCTGGCGGGCCCCCAGGGCACACGTTAAGAATCCCAGAAGCCCATGTCAGGCCCTGCTGATGAGACATCCATGGGGTTTCTCACCCCGGCACCAAAGAGGCTCTCGCTAAATAGGCTTTTAAAAAAATACCTTTAGATCTCTAACCACCCCTCCCCAAAACTGCCTTCACAGCCACAAATATCCCTGCACCCTGACAGTCTTTTTTAAACGTGCACCCAAGGCCGTCCAGTCTCTCCAGCTGCCTGACAGTGATGCAGTGCTGAGTAATTCGTTCAGTTTTGCAGGTTCCCCTGGGCGCCCACTATCCACCGGCACCATGAGACACGAGTGAGATATGGTTCCTGGCCTCAAACCTGTCAACAGGCGAACACAAGTAAGATCGGGACCAGCCTTTTCCTGATCCTTTTAGGAATTCCCATCAGAATTATCATCAATACCTTCCCAGAATGGGGACGTGTGTGACAGCCTTCTGCTTTTGCTTTGGTTTCATCTGCTCACGTGCTGTGCATCCTTTCCCCACCAGGACACCTAAATTAGCTGCCTGCACTGCCTGCATTGCATAGTTCAAGGCCACAGGCAGAGGAGGCTTCCCAGGACCACCGAGGCCACCCGGAGAAAGGATGCTTCTCTAGCTGGGCCCCTCACCGAGGCCATTTTCCTTCCAGAGGGCCGGTCTCCGGACAACCACAGACTGGTTCCTGTAGGGCACGAGGATAACCGAGAGCTCTGCCTGCCTCGTATCACGCCTTGTGTCCGGAAGGACCACCCAGAAAACTCAGGCGTTTCCATGAAAGAAACCGCCAAAGGAATGCTGGTAGAAACCATCTCGAGCAGACAGGCATCACAGGTAAGCGCGTCCCGGCACGCCGGGTCTACACAGCCAACAGGCCGCCTGCCTAAAGCACGCTTACTAACCCGTCCTCGTGGCCACATGTGGACACAACCACAGTGCTAAAAATACCCACGAGAAGGCATTTAGTTCCTGCATACCAGGGTCACTCTCCACCCCGTTAGACTACAGGACTATTACAGAGGGCTGTCAGGAAAGTCTCCAGCCATGTGATAAGAAAAACAGAGGCATTTATGGCTGGATTTTTCCCAGCCGGCCCTCGTATGCTTCAAAGTTTCAGGAACTGTGTCTTTGAGTGAAGAGACAAGATGAATCCAGTGTAAAAGCTGTGATTTGGGACCAAAAGAAGCAGAGATTCCTCAACCATAGCAAAAAGAGGGAAGACAGAAATTTCTGGCGTCAAATATGGGGGTTCTGCGTGGCAAGGGATTGGTGCAGCCACCATGGAAATCAGTATGGAGAGTCTTCAAAGAACTAAAACAGCTCTCCCACATGACACAGCAATTCCACTCTGGAGTATTCAGCTGAAGAAAATGAAAACAATTGAAAAGATATGTCCATCCCTATGTTCGATGCAGAATTATTTACAACAGTCAAGGTACAGAAGCAACTTAGGTGTCCATCAATAGATGAGTGGGGTGGAATATTACATAGCAATAAAAAAGAATGAAAGTTTGCCTTTCACAACAACATGGTTTGACTCAGAGAGTATCATGCTGTGTGAAATAAGTCACACAGAGAAAGACTAATACCACATAGTTTCACTTATAACGTGAAATCTAAAACACAAAACAAATGAACAAACACAACAAACCAAAAACAAATGCATAGAAACGGAGATCAAACTGATGGTTGCTAGAGAGGAGGTGCGGAGGAATGGGTAAAAAGATGAAGGGAGATTCTGTGATTTTAAAAGAGAAAAAAATTAAACTACATTTTTTTATCACTACATTATTGAGCTTATTTTAAAACCCCTTATATGTAAACCTACTGAATTTTAGCCTGTCAACCTTGAAATGTACAATTTCTTTTTGGCAAAACTACAGTTTTCTATATCTATTTAGGTTTTGTCTTATTCTTTTTTCTTCCTTATTCTGGAACAACCAGTCATTTTTATCTTAGGACCAAATTATGCTCTTTTTCTTTAATAAAACACAGCCTATATTCCTTGAATACTCTTCATATAAAAACACATCCCATTTCCCCTGTACTTCTTATACAAAGTTATTTCCTTTCATCTTACTGTTTCTAGCAGTTTTACTTTCATATGTTAATTAGACATTTCAACTACTAGTAACTTTGACACTTTAGTGAAAGCAAGCAGGCATTTGTGAACTGTCATATATTAGCATCCTATCGTAGGTTAACAAATTTATAACTAAATACATAATCATAAAAATTTACAATTTTTAGAGATAGTTTGTTTGATTGTTTGCTTGTTTTTGGTGGTTCCCTGGCTGGGAATCGAACTGAGGCTGCAGCGTTGAGAGCACCAAAGCCTAGCCACTACACCACCAGGGAACCCACTTCAAGATAATTTTTATACTATGATTTTTAATGTTAGCAAAATATTTATTAATAGAGTCTAATGTCTTTTATGTCTATAAAAACTAAGAAGTCAAAAGTAGTTAAACAATGTTTAGCAATTCATACATCATATATGGGTTTACTGGAAAATGATTTAGATAGTCCACGAATATCCATTATGTAATCTAACTTAATATAAATTCTTATTTTAGTTACATCTATTTAAATTTCTTGTTTTGAATAATTATACTTGGAGTAGACATTAAATAGCTAACCAGTACCTTATTTTTCTTATTGACAGATTTTTGTAAGGTAGAGATAGTGTGAATTTATTTGATCAGTAAACCCAGGTAGAAAGAGTTGTATGTTTGCATTATATTTAATATTGACAACTCTGAAGATACGCCCATTATTATTAAGCCAAACAACTTAAACTAGCTTTCATTTATCAGAGATTATCCTAGATCATGTAAACTTGAAGAACATTTGAGTTAGTTTCTATATTTCTGAGAGTTTTAGAAATATTTAATTTATATAAGCACGTATTTTTCTTTAAGCCAATTACCTAGAGCATTTTTTAAACATCACATATGTGTACTATATATACATGGATATACGTAAATATACAAAAAGAGATCTTATAGCTATCATGTAAAAGGTTTTGCCATGTCTCGGGTACAGTAATACAGAACTCAAAAGAACAGCTTGACCCGAACTGTGGTTCCGGTAGGTGGTGTACATTAAGTGTAACCGCTCATATGGCCAAAGTTTTTACTACAGATTTGTTATTGTGTGCTGTAAGTATTCTTTGACAGAAGCTGTTTTTGGAGTCATTTTGTCTTTTAGAAGCTTCTGCACACCAAAGACTGCATCCCACTGTCCCCCAGAGGTTGGGGGTACTCACTTTTCAAGGGTTCCTCTTAAGGTGGAATATCTTATCTAAGTTTAAAGGTTCCCCAAAGTGGCCACTACAATTCCAAATTATCCCAAAATTTACCTATTCCCCAAAAAGGCATGGTGGGTATCCATGTAGGCTGCAGGAGTTCTCAGGGGAGGTGGAGAAAGAGATTTACACCAGATGGAACATATTTTTGCCGTAGAATTTCCATGATGTCTTAACTATGAAGGGCCCAATTTTTCAACAGCTGTTCCAAGGCACATGTTTTCTCCTCTTTTGAACAAAATAGGGTGACTTACCAAGAAGCTTCAACAAACGAAATTCAGGTATGCACAATAAAATGGGAGCGCTCCAAATGCTAAGGGCTCAGAGCCGGGTGGGATCCCAGGGAGCCCTACCCAGGGACCCCATGGTCGGCAAGGGAGCAGTGAGCACAGTGTGATCTGTGGCCCCCCAGCCTGGGTGCTCCCTGGCCTCGGAGTCCTTGGGAGTCTTTATTTGATACGACTTCTAATGCCAGAAACTGACATGAATTGAGAAATAACAAAATTAAAACCACCAGAGCAATAAAATAATATTTAGTCAGAGTTTATTGTGCATGTAAGAACAATTCATTAAACTAGGAGCCGTCCAATTCAAAACTTATGTGAAACTCAGAGGCAAGAGGTTACAGGGTGGCTCACCAAGGGAAAATGAAGAGGTCGTTCAACCTTTACAGTGATTGGTCACGACCACGCGGGTTCCCGGATGGCAGGGGTCTGGCCAGAAGTGAGTGCCTCCTACCGTTTTAGGAAGATCAGCAAGTTGCTTTTATGATGATCGGAGACATTGACGAGAAACGTTAAGCTAAATTTCACTTATTTCACAAGCTAACTTGAATTTTGCTTAAGTCGTTTTGTCTGCTCGAGGCCTTTTCAAATCTGGTGTCCACTCTGTATTTGATTTTACCACGGGTCACGGGTGCAGGCAGGTGGGCGGGTCCAGCAGGGAGTGAGGGTGCAAGTTCTCTTCTTGTGGCTTCCCTCTGCTATGGGGGAGACAGCAAGACAAGACCATCAACTGAGAGTGAAGACGAGAAAGGCTTGAGGAGGAAGTAGAAATAGTCTAATATTGTGTGCAGGCCTGAGAGACGCAGTAGCATTGCCCCCTGGACGTTACCGGTCGTGAATTTGCAGGGAGACTGGTCAGAGGGGCTGTGTGTCTCCCTGCTCTCCTCTGCGCCGTAGGGGGCACAGGACTGAACCAGGGCGGGGCCTTAGAGAGAGCATCTCCCCAGGGAGGCTCCTTTCGGAAGGATGTAAATGTCATGATGGGCCACAAAAATCAAGGTGGGTAAGGAGCGAGGCCACAGTCTGGGGAGATGAAGGACTGTGAGGAGGTGGCAGGCTCAGTCACCTGCAGGCACTGGGCAGGGATTGGTTATCAGATTTGGGGACCACAGAGAGTGAACTGAACAGATGTGATGTGGGGTTGACAGAGAGAGATGGCTGAAATTAAGGGACTGGTGATTGGTCATGACAGCCAAGGGTATGATGTGGAAGGATGGTGGGGTAGAGCAGGGGATGAATTGGGGAGGGAAGTCAAGAAGCAAGTGGGAAAAGGTAAGAAAGAATCCCCCACCAAGAGTTATTGGCAAGAGGAACAACCAGCTAGGAGGTGTAAAGTCTTCAGGGAGCAGGAGGGGGGACTCGGGTTGGTGCATTCTGCAGGTGGGGAGGTGGGTGGTAGAGGAGGGTGAGATGAAGTCAGTGCCAAAACTTTAGGGAGGCAACAGCCCTAACAGCTAAAAGCACAGGCTGGAAGGAGCCAGCTGACCTGGGTTTGCATCCCAGCTCTGACGCTAATTTGCTGTGTGACTGTCCTAAGTCACATAACCTCTCTGAGCTTCTTGGTCTGTAAATGGGGGACAGTAACCCGTTCTGTCCAGCTCGCAAGTCCATTCTGAACCACTAGGCTGGCTACATGACTCAGAAGGATAAAGAAAGGTAGTTATTGTTCTAGCACAGTGACAGGTGTGCCACTCGCCAACACACACACCCAGCCGTGAGAGGACCCTTTGCTCCCGCTGCCCCCCTCGGCAGTCTGCTAACCTCTCCACGCTGTGTACCTTCCCCACCTGACGTTAATTCACGCCGAGATGTGAAGGATGTGAAATAGGACGTCCCATTCCCTCAGACCTTGGCTCGGAAACAACAGGAATCAGATATGAATAATGGATTTCCCTGATGAGCAGGGGGGCCGACTGGGGATTTGGCCAGGCGTTCTGGGATCCCCGAAAAGCCCTGCCCCACCTTAGTCAGTGGCTTCGTCTTAGGACCAACACTGGCCTTGCTGAGCGACCTCTGGCGTGGAGCAGTGAGTGAGGCCCTGACCTCTGAGGTGCCTGGCAACAGGGGGCAGGAGCCCCAGAAAGGCCAAGAAATGGGGGTTGGCCATCAGAACCGAGGTCCAGGGCCCTCCCAGGAGGTCACCTGGACCCAGAGACGTGAAGCCACGTGCCCAAGGTCACACAGCTGCTTGTTGGTAGAACGGGGGCTGGACCCCAGGCTGTCTGATGCCCAGCCCCGGGCTCTGCCCACAGCCCCACACTCAGCGACAGACAAGGGGTGCAGGTGTTGTTACCCACATTTAAAACGCCTTTTTCTTTTTAAATGAAAAGTCATGGAGATGCGCCTTCCCCCTCACTTTGCTACACAGACAGTGCTGTCACTGCACCATATGCTGCGGCGACCAAGGATAGATGTTTGGGACAAAATTAGCATGGCTATTAAAGGCTGTAAAGGAAATAATCAAAAAGCCAGAGTTAGAGGCAGAGAAGCTGAACCGTCCGCCTTGGCTCTGGGGCGGGGTAGGGGGGCGGTGACCACGCTCTCCTACGCTGCCCCCAGGGAGAGGTGGCCCGGGGAAGGGAGGGGGGATAGATAGTGAAGACAGAAAACTGTGATGGGGAGGGGAAGGCCGGGAGGGAGGCGAAGAGGGAGGGAGGACCAAAGCACGCGGGGTGCCGGGCCCCTGTGCGCAGCCACTCCGCAGCCCTTTGAAGAGCCTGTTGTTATCAACACCCCCGTTTGACAGAGAGGGACACTGAGGCCCAGAGAAGTAACAAGCCAGAAAACCATCGGACCCCGGGCTGTCAGCCGCCCCTCCTCTTTGCCCCTCCTTGCTGGTGCCTGACCAGAACACAACAGGCTCAAGTTCCCCATTTTAATAAAAATAATAATAATAAAAAGTCGTTCCTTCGTCCACATCTCAGCCCCTGGCCCCTCAGCTCTTTAGGCAAGCTTCCACCCACCCCACCCCACCCCTGGAAATGACGCCAGTGGAAGCACTGAGGTTTGGGCCTCGGGCTCTGGGTCGTGGCAGACCTCCCGCACCCCCGCCCCGCGGGCCCCCTCGGCACAGACCTCCTCCACCGTCCGTCACACCAAGGTCCCGCCTACCTCTCTGAACCCCGCCTCGGTCACCCCCTCCTAGGCCCACCTGCCGAATCCGCCCCCCTCCAACGCCCCAGGCAGGCTGGGGGCACAAACACCGGCCTGGGCCCGGTTCTCAGCCCTCGGGGGACACCAGCATCACCCAGCCCCAGCGCCAAAGGCTCTGAATTAACGGTCCGGGATGCTGCCCAGTACCTGCATATTTTGTGAAGTCCCCACGGGTGATTCCGAAGGGCGGCTGAGGCGGCAATCCCCTGACGGAGGCCCTGAGTGTGTCTCGGGGGAGGCGGGGTCAAGGGGCAGGTCAGGTAACAGCTAAGGGCAGAGAAGGTCACCCAAGGAGCGGGCAGGGGGCCCGAAGAGGCTGCCGGACCCCTGCCCGCCTCTGGTTCCTAAGCCTTTTCCACTCTCAATCTTCCCCAGAAAACCCCGTCTTGCTCTCAAGCTGAAAGCAGACGCTAGAAAGGAAAAAGGAGCAAAACAGACCAATTTCTCCTCGTTAAGACACTCCGTAAGAATTGTTTTATTGCTTTATTTGGAGCTTCTTTTTTTTTATAAGACCCGGCAAGCTGGGCATTAGTATTCCGCACACCCACAGAGGTGGCCTTGGATTCAGGAATAAAACAGAAGCAGCAGGCCGTTCGCGGCAGGATCTTGCTCTGTGCTAGTTTCTTCCCTAACAGCGTTTTCATGATCCAGACCCTGAATGGTGGCACCAGGAGGACCTTGCAAGGTCATCGGGTTCAGCCCCTCATCCCACGAGGACTCATTCAAGGAGCATAGACTTTCCATCAGCCCAACCCGAGTTTCAGCCCCAGCTTGGCCACTCGCTGGCCGAGCCACCTTGGGCCTACAACTTAGAGTGAGGTCCATACAGTGGGGCCCCCCGTCCCACAGAGATGCCGTGAGAATAAACACATCAACGAGGAACCTCGGTCCTCTTAGTTGAATTTCGAATCCTGACTGTGATATTGGAACCCTCCAACCATGACCACACGCAAAGGCATTTTGTGATGGCACTTGGACACTATCAGTTTCTGTCACTGGCACTCAGGATGTCCTGTGGCATTAACCTCATTTGTAGGTGGACTATGGGGCCACGTAGGCAGACACCCCCAGTTGCCCAAACATCCTCTAGCTATGTGTCACAGTGCCAGGAAGCCCATCGGTGTTGATATGCCTTAACTAGAAAGGAGCAAGGGGGGACCACACGAGGAGTCGAAAGAATTAAACTGACCCCAATGCTCCAATTTCTAGTTGTGTGACCTTCAGGAAGCCACACTTAACCATTCCAAGCCTCCGTTTTCTCATATAAAGGTGAGTATGTTAATATTTGCTCTGCCTACCTATGCATCGTGGGGGTCAAAGGAAATTGTGAATGGCAGTAGCTCTCAATCGGGAGCAAAGAGAATCGTGAAGAACGTGGAGAAGTTAACCTGGCATCTCCATCATCAACATGATTAGTCTGAAATTCGTGCCCTTCCCAAATTCACTCCTTCTCCATGTTTCTCCCCATTATCAAATGGCACCCCCACCGTCCATCCACATGGTTGCTCAGGCCAGAAACCCAGGAGTCATTAATGCTTTCCTCTCACCCGCCACCAAATACAGCTGATTTTCTCTTAAAAATATACGCAGACTCGATCCACTTCTCCCCACCTCCATTCGAAGCCCAGCCAGTACCGCCTGTTGCCTGGACTGTCGCAATAGCCTTGTAACTGGCCTACCCCTCCCCACACTTGGCCCTCCGCTGACTTCTCCTGATTCTCTCTCTCTCTCTCTCTCTCTCTCTCACACACACACACACACACACACACACACGCTACTAAAACGCCCTCCAAATGCTTTGAGACGAGACCAAAATCCTTAACACCGCCTGGACCCAGCACTGACCGTTCTCTCCATCCTCAGCCCTGGACACCCAGTTAGGCTTTTAGTCCAGTGGTTCTCAACCTTCCTAATGCCACGCCCTTTAATACGGTTCCTCATGTGGCGGTGACCCCCAGCCATAAAATTCTTGGTAGCTGCTTTCTACACATGTGACTGGTCCGCATAAGTACATTATGTGTTTTCCCATGGTCTTAGGTGACCCCTGTGAAAGGGTCATTCGACCCCCAAAGGGGTCGCGACCCACAGGTTGAGAACCACTATTTTAGTTCCTCGAAGCTACCACGCCACAGGACCTTTGCACACACCTCCCCTTTTTCCTTGGACACTCCCACCCCTCCCCATGATCAAGTCCTACTCCTCCTTCAGATTTCAGCCCCCAGCACGGCGTCACCCCTCCTTCAGGGAACTGCTTTCTGATGTCCCTGACTGAGCCAGTGTCCCTGTCACCCCCTCTGGTAACCCCCACCTCTCCTCCACAGTACCTCTCATACTAGTGGTTTCATATTTTCTTGTAAAAGAGCACAGCCCGTCAGATGTATTGCTGATCATCATATTCACAACATACAGTGTCTGACACAGAGCAACAAGCATAGGAATACTTGTTGATGAGTGAATAGGATTCAAAAAGACAAATTTGAAGCCAACTCTTAACAACAGAAGCCCCTGAGGTTCGTCTTGCTTTAAGGAATTTCTGAAGCTCTTCTGTGCCAGCACTAGCTTGTGGCCTGAAGTGACATCTTCGTGCTGGAGCATCTCGAATGCGTGCCCCTTCACGCTTGAGCAAGCGCGGCTGGTACAAGGGGGGTGACCAGAGGGTCTGCCTTCCCCAGCACCAAATCCCGTTTCCCCTGCGCACGTCCCAGCAGCTGCTGACAGCTCTGCCCCGGCTCAGGGGCGCCCTCTTTGCCCCTGGGGCCTTATTGACCTCAGAGGCGCTCCCGCTCGGCCATGGGGCTTGCCCGACGGCGGGGCTTGTTGCGGGGGGCTCTCCTGCAAACTGCCTGGCTGACCTCCGCTCCGCGAAACCTGTAACCAGCAACGTGGCTGGGAACCAGGCTCTGCCCGTGAGGCCGGGGGGCTGCCCGGTCGGATGAGGAGGTGATGCTTCCATCTCCTGGGAGGTGGACGCCTGGAGGCCCTGAGGGAGCCCACGTCCTCCGCCTGCATCCCGCCCCAGAGGACGGTTCTCGGATACGACAACAAAAACAATATTGAGCTGCTGACCGAATGAGATTTAAGCCAACATGAAAGATGGCAGGTGCTGTGTGTTTCTCCCTTAAGGTCCTTGATGTCATAGCCAGTAAAAACGGGTGACCCCTACTACGGTATGTGTTGTCTAAGCTTAATTGGTACTGAAGGAAATGTGTGTGTGCAAGAGACGGACAGACGGACAGACACTGGACACTGGGAGAGGACGGAGGAAGCAGATACAGAAGGGAGAGAGGAGTGAGAGGACACAGAGAAAGAGGAGTGGAGGGCAAGCAGCTCATTCAGGGGGCTTTTTTATTAAATTCCACACCAAGGAAGCTGTGCACACGGGCTCCCCGTTTTCTCCTCCTGGAGCCCGAAGGCAAAGCGAGACTCGGTGTCGGTTACAGGGAAAATCGATGGCGACGCTGCTGGCGGGCCGGCCGGCACCCTTCGCGCCCTGCTCGGATTCATTTACTCCGCGCCTCTCTGGGGGCTGCCGGCACAGTGCCATCTCTGTGGATCGGAAGCGAGACCCCCTTTGGGTTTCAATGCAACGTGTTCTTCCCTACCGTTGGTTGCAGGAGCTGCCACGTGACCCTGCGAAGCCTGTGTGACGGAGGGCAAGACCTCGCCCGGCGGAGCCGCGGACTTGGGTGCCTCCTCCCACCAGGCGGGCATCTCCCCCGAGGTGCCCAGGGCCCCAGCAGGCTCCAGCCTGCAGGCCGAGAGCCTCTCCTAGTTTCCCTTCCCTGCGGTTGTCCTGACTCTAACCATGAACATCTGCTCGGTGCTAGCGCCCTCCCAGCTCAATAGCATGACAGAAAGCAAAGGTGTTCATGAGGGAAGCATGGGCATCACGACACGGGAAGAACGTTCCGGAAGCAGATCTTATAGGTGAGGCCACCTGCATGCCTGAAATCCCACCATAACACAGGCATTCATTTGAGTTTCATATACCTTCTCCTTTGGGGAGATTTCAAACATTTCCACGGTGAGGGTGGGCCCTCCAGTCCTCACGCTGGTTTCCTATTGCTCTGGTAACAAATTACCAAAAACTTACGGCTTAAACCTCATTCTTTCACAATTCTACAGGCCCGACGTCGAAAATGGATCATCAGGGCTGCATTCCTTCTGGAAGCTCTAGGAAGAAATTTGTGTCCTTGCATTCTCCTTCGACTTATGACTGTCTTCCTCCATTTCGAAAGCCACAGTGTAGGATCTTGCAATCTCTCTCTCTCTCTCTCTCTCTCTCTCTCGCTTTCTCTCTCTCTCTCTCTCTGCCTGTCTCCCTCTCTTCTATTATCACATCACCTTTGCTGACGCTGCTTCTTTGTCACATCTCCTTCGCTGCTTTGGACGCTGCTGCCTTCCTTTTAGGAGGATCTTTGTGACTCCATTACACCCACACCAATAACCTGGGATAATCTTCCCATTTCAAAATCCTTAGTTTAATCAAATCTGTGAAGTTTCTTTTGTTTTTGTTTTTGTTTTTTTATTGCTGTTGTTGTTATTGTTTTGTGGGTTTTTGTTTTTTGGTTTTTGTTTTTGCTCTGTAAAGCAACAGACTCGCGGGTTCTAGGGATTAGGACATGGATATTTGGGGGCTGCCATTATTCTACCTGCCACATTCCCCAACATTTAGTGTAAGTGAATGATGCAATCATACTTCTCCCTGGCTAGATAACAGAGGAGGTCAGTGAAGAGGGGAACATCGGGCACCAGCAGGAGGTAAAGAATGGGGGATTGATAGATAGAAGTAACCAGTAACATGAGCTACTGGTACATCCAACAACATGGCCACATCTCAAAAATATTTTGAATTTGAAAACCTTAGCCCACAAAGACTTATGTACCCCAGTGTTCATTGCAGCATTGTTCACAGTGGCCAAGACATAGAAATAACCAAAGTGTCCTTCAATAGATGACTGGGTAAAGAAGCTGTGGTGCGTATACACAATGGAATATTACTCAGCCATAAGAAAAGATGAAATATTGCCATTTGCAACAAAATGGATGGACCTGGAGATCATCATGCTTAGTGAAATAAGCCAGATAGAATAAAAACAAGAACAATATGATTTCACTCATATGTGGAATATAAAACTGAAAGCAACAAAGAAACAAAAACTCATGGACACAGTCAGTAGTTTAGTGGGTACCTGAGGGCAAGAGGAGAGGCAGTGGGAGAGGAGGCGGGGGGAGTCAAATACACGGTGATGGAAAGAGAACTGACTCTGGGTGGTGAACACACAATGCAACACATAGACGATGTGCTGTAGAATTATACACCTGGAACCTCTGTAATTTTTGCTAACCAATGTCACCCCAATAAGTTTAACAAATACATATATATTTGTTATGGAGAGAGAGAGAGAGAGAGAGAGAAGACACAAAAACTGTTTTCTGCATGATTCCCTTTATAAGTTCAAGAACAGGAAAACTGATACATGATGGGAAAAATCAGAACACCTGTCTATGAGAGGTGGGAAGTGCCTGGAAGGAGGCATGAGGGAATGTGCTTAATGATGGAAACGTTCTAGACCGTGACTGGGGTTGTGGTTACACAGGTGTCTACATTTATCAAATTGTACACTTAACATCTATGCATTTCTCTCTATATAAATTTTAATCTAAATTTTAAAAAACGTAGTTAAGAAACATAGAAGAGAGATTGAAAGACTCAAATGTATACATAATCAGACTTCTAGAAGAAGAGAACTGAGGAACAGATGCCAAGGCAATAGTCAAAGAGGAAATGGTTAAGGACTGATGAGATGATGAATCCTTAAATTGAAAGTGGGCACCGATTACCAAGCAGAATAAACAAAGATAAACCCCCACATTGACACAGCAAAGTAAAGCTGCAAGATTCTAAAGATAAAATCATAAAAGCCCTCAGGGAGAGACAGAGGTACAAATAGAAAGACAAAGAGAGAGAGAGATTTCCCCCACAAATATACTCATTAAACTGACCTTAAACTCTTTTCAACAGCAACAATGAATGTCAGAAGACAACAGAACAGTATCTTCAAAGTGCTGAAGGAAATTGTAATAAAAACTAGATACTCTGCTAAATGATCACTAAAGCACAAGGACAAAATAAGACATTTTAAATATACAAAAATGAATAGAATTTTTTTTAAACCACCCACACTCCCTCTTTGTATAAACTACTGAAGTGTGTCCCTCCAGCAGAAAGAAAAATCCAATTAGAAGTAAGGTGTGGGCTGCCCAATGAACCCAAAAATTGTAAAACACATTGGTAACTTTCATTAACTACTAATTACAGTCAATCAAAAAGACATTTCATTTTTATTTTAAAGGGTAAATAATATAATGAATGTTACTGTAGAAAATATTTTAAAATTCAGAAAATTATAAAGAAAATACAAAAACGACCCACAATCTGGCACCCAGACATCACACTGCTATTTCCACTACACTGTACCCATCACTGAGGCCCTATGCCAGTGCATAACCTTTCCAAGAAGACTTTAAATGATATGCATCATTACATTTTATGATTATGCACAATGGATGCAATCAAAACCTTTTGATCTGTCTCTGTACGTTACTATTTTCCATAATGTTGCTATAAGCATAGTTATGCATATTTTTTAATGAGTTACTGTTTTGTTAAGATAAATCTCTAGCAAAGACTGTTCTAGGAAATTCTGACCTTTGGGGCAAAGCCTGGCCTTGTTGGAGAAGATGGACCTTTCAGTTCCCCTCAAATTAAAGGCATTTGAGAAATGCAAACAGCCCTGGATTGGGAGGCTAAGATGCTACTTCAGTAACAGTGCCAAGAGCACACAATGGGAAAGGACAGTCTTTTAAACAAAAGAAAGAAATTGGACCCTTACACCAAAAATCAACTCATAACAGATGAAAGACTTAAACATAAGAAACTATAAAACTCTTGGAAAAAAACACAGGGAAAAATCTTCAAGACATTGGTGTTGACAATAAGTTCATGGATATGACACCAAAAGCACAGTCAACAAAAGCAAAAATAGACAAGTGGGACTACATCTAACTGAAAAGCTCAGTACAGCAAAGGATAATCCAAAGGGTGAAAAGTCAACCTACGGAATGGGAGAAAATATTTGCAAACCATATAGCTGATAAGGGGTTAACTTTCAAAACATATAAAGAACTCCTACAACTCAACAGCAAACAAAACAAAACAAAAAACCTAATTACTTGATTTAAAAATGGAAGAAAAGACATTTCTCCAAAGAAGACATACAAATGGCCAACGGGTATATGAGAAGATGTTTAATGTCACTAATTATCAGGGAAATGCAAATCAAAACCACAATGAGCTATCATCTGATATCTATTAGGATGGCTATTGTAAAAAATAATAAGTAAAAAAAAAAAAAAAAAAAAGACAAGTGTTGCCCAGGCTGTGGAGAAATTCGAACCCTTGTGCACTGATGGTGGGAATGCAAAATGGTATAGCCACTATGGAAAAACAGCATGGAGATTCCTCAGAAATCAAACGTAGATCCAGCAATCCCATTTTTCAAAAGAATTGAAAGCAGGACCTCAAAAGAGATATTAGGACTCACATGTTCATTGTAGCATTATTCACAATATCCAAGATGTGGACACAAGCAGCCCTGACTCAGTCCATAAAGAGCTGTCCCCTCCCCCCAGGAAAGGCCCTGACTCTGACACAGTGGAAAATTCTCCCTAGTTCCAGCTTCCAGGGCAAGTGACACCCAGAAGCAAGAATAGGTGAGGCTGACACCACACCTGTGAGAGGGATCGGATTGCCTCAACGAGGACTGACTGCAACGCCACACTCTGGTCCTGGCCAGGTGCTGTGCGGGAGGCCAGGTCAGCGCGTCTCATACTTACTCCCTGGGGCTGACCCAGGGGCCTGTCTCCTCCGCCTGGTCATGCTAACCAGACCCCCAAGGGGGATATTCTGTGCAGGGCTTCCCACAAGTAGACGGCAGGGAAGGCACATCCTCTGGGGACTGCGAAGAGGCATGAAAGGACCTGCCATTTGCGACGACATGGATGGATCTTGAGATTATCATGCTAACCAAAATAAGTCAGACAGAAAAAGTCGAGAACCATGAGATTTCACTCATATGTGGGATATAAAACTAAAAGCAACAAATGAATAAAAACAAGCAAACAAAAACTCTTAGACATAGACAACAGTTTAGTGATCACCAGAAGGAAAGGAGGGAGAGGGATGGGTAGAAATGGGTAACAGGGCCAAATGTATGGTGACACAGGAGATGTGACTTTGGATGGTGAACACACAATGCAATATACCGCTGATGTACTGAGGAATCATTGACAAAGGAAAGTTAGGGGGAAAAAGGAATTGACAACTCTTTTGAGGAGTTTTGCTGTAAAAAAGAGACAGAAAGCTGGGGTGGTGGCCAAAGGAGAAAGTGGGAGTCGAGGGTAGGATGTTGTTCAAGGGCTGCTGACCTTGTCTGTATTGCGCACCAAAGCACGGGCCATCGCGTGGGCACACGGCACGTTTACGTGACTCTGGCAGTACACGAAGCCATAGTGTTCAGGGCAGTGCTAGAAAGTCCTTACCTGGTTCAGGCAAGAGGTGGTTAGGACCTTGGTTAGATGGTACAAAAAGAAAGGGAGAGGCCAATTGAGGGAAAACACACACACACACACACACACACACACACACACACACACATTATTTTCAAAGGAAGAAATGTGAGCACTAACATCGATACAATAGACCATGGATGCGTGCTGCCAGAACAAGTCTCACGCGGGCGACCTTAAGAAAAACTGAATTTCTAAAGGAACTGAATCTAGAAAGCCACTCAGTGTCTAAGGAAGTTGACCCCCAAAGTTATCTGGTAGTTCCTCCATTTCTGTTGGTCAATGCTCTCCATGTCCTCCCTCCATGTCCCAAAGGTCTTTTCTCCATGGTCACGATCTGGGCAAACAGCCCGTGGACGGGGGGCCTCTCCTGCCCAGTCAGTGCCCAGAGCACAGCCCAGCACTGCTGCCCGTACCAGAGGCCAGGCTGACAGTATCAGCCGTGACGCAAGCCTGGGTAAAGGAGAAAGAAGATCCAAAGCCGACTTGCAAGACAGGAAGGATGACGCTGCCGGAAGGCGCAAAATGGTTGGGAAACGTGTTAAAGAACTACGTTGCAGGAGGAAGGAAGATGGCGTGCTCGGCTCTGAACAGATCAGGTCTGAGAAGATGGTGGCACATTCAAGACGGCATGAGCGGGGCAGAACTGGAATGTAAGTCGGGACTGTACACGCAGCTATGAGATTCAGTCAAGTAGTGTAATCATTCACCCAGTTACTGAGCATGTGTTGTCTTTCGTAGGTTCTAGAACCACCCTAGGTTCTAGAGCGGCAGCGGTGACCAGAATAAAGCCTTTGCTCTCCCGTGGCTCATGCCCTAATGTCCAAGCCCTTGGAAATCAAGGAGCCTTTGCTTCCCTGTACCCTGTGTGACCATGCAGAGAACAAACAAGGTTGAAGTCACGGCAAGTTAGAACAAAACAAAAATGAAGAAGAAGAAAATAAGGAAGAAAGGGCACCGTCAGAGCAGAATAGGGATCCGGATGTCATTCCACAGAAACCAAAGCACGAGTGTTTAAGGAAGAAATTAATGTCCAGTGGGTCCAGGCCAGCAGCAAAGAAAAACCCTTGAACTTGACATGAGGGCTGCTGTGGGTCAGCTTCTAGCAATGGTTCTCGATCCTCCCTGCACACCAGGATCACCTGAGGAGCTTTACGACCTGCAGATGCCGGCAGCTACCCCCAAGGTCCTGACACAGTTGGTCTGGGGTGGGGCACTGGGTTCCAGTTGCCCAGGTAACTGAGATGTGCAGGTAGAGTTCAGAAATGTTGCTTTAAATGGAGTGATTTCAGCAGTAGAAGATAGATTGCACAGAATAAAAATGGAGGGTTTTCTTTTTCTTTTTTTAGTAGAGGGACTAGCAGTCTTAACATCAGACGTCGGTGTTTAGCCTCAGCCTCCTGCCTTGCTGTGTGATTTAACCTCCTTGTGTCTTATCTGTGAAATCGGGATAGGAATACTTGCTGTGCCCAACTCACAGTTTCCTTGGGAGGTCAAGATGGGATAATAGATGTGAGAGTACTTTGAAAAGAGATTGAAGTGCTATAAAAATGTAAGATTTATATGGTTGTCGGCTTTCTTCCCACAAAGATGGCCCTAAAGATAGTGATTATCAGAGGTAAAGACCCACGTGGACCCAGCATCCTCTTCCACACAGAGCTCACAAAGAGAGAGCCCTTTGATAAGTGCTCACAGCCACTGCCTGAAGGTCCAGTGCCGTTTGCAACACTCGCTTTTTTCGCAGCTAGCCTCGCACAGGACCTGTCATTGCTGCGTGTCCCTAGTCTTGCAAAACCCACCTGCAACTGCTAAATGCACAGCCATCCAACAAAAAACAAAGAATTGAAGGGTGCTCCTACAAAGATTAAAAAGTAAATGTAATGTTGTAAGGTCCCTATTTAGTGGTCAATCCTAATTGTTACAGAGAATGGGGAATGCAGAAGGGAGGTGAAGAGACACCTGGGAGCAGGTGTAATGCTGCAGGGTCAGAGAAGCCCAATGCCCCTGGCAGGTGGGGAAGGGCTGCCCAAGATCTGAGCCAAACTCAGCCGTAGAATTCAGTGACCATCTCATTTGGGGTCTACTTCAGGTACCTGTCTATCCCTACCTATATATGCTACCTGTCATGTCACGTCTCCAAGAAAAGCAGCAATGCTCTGCACCTTCCACACTCTCACTGCACTGAGGTAGCACCTGCCGCCAGGTGAGCAGCGGTTCCTGTTGGTGGTGACTAAGTACCAAGCAGGGAGGCTTTCTTGAATCATAGATGACCACAGATGTGAAGAGTAGAATTACAACCTGCTCTCTACTCACTGTTGTTGGACGCTTTCCTTCAGTAAAGTCACAATAAATAACCGTTCTTGATCAAGGAAATAGCATATATTAATACAGTGGTTGAGTTTCCTTTTGTCTAATAAGCAGTTTGAACTAAAAGTGAGAACAAAAAGATGGGCCTGCTTCCCCCAGGAGTGGGGCCAGGTGTCAGATAGCGGGTGCCAGCATCAGAGATGGCACGGGGAAGATCAGTTACCCAGCTCTTGCCTCTGAGCCGGCCCTGGCTCCCTTGACTCCCCCATTGCTATTAGGGAGAAAGTGCTAATTACATTCTTGATCTGCCTGTGACTCCTAAGATACTCTTCGTCCAACCTCTTCTGCCTACAGAAGGGCTTGCTTCAAGACCGCCCTCCTCAAAACGCAAGTACAGACCCAAAGCCAGATGCTCTCTCATCACCTCCAACAGGACTTACGCCCTCTGGCACATAAAGCTGTAAAACAGAACAGGATTTTGACGCAAATATATAAAAGACACTTCCTAAGTTTACATTGATCTTCTCACCCATTGAGGAGTTCCTTTCCTGTATTCAAATATCCTTGTAAAAAGCTAACCATGAAGAGAAAGGGGGACGGAGGCTAAGGAAGGTGCCCCACCCATGGCTCCCTCTTCTAATGAGAAACACCCACTTCAGAGAAGCGTATTTCATGTGCTCGGGTGCAGACCCTAAGCTTCCGGCAGGGGAGCCACCCAGGTTTGGGAAAAGAGGAATAAGTGTGCAGTCATTTGGTCCTATATTAAAATCCCAGTTTTTAAAAAGCTGTTGTGAGCTTGGCCAAGCTTCTGAACCTCACTGAGTCTCTTGTTCTCGTATCTATGGAAGGAAATGAAAACATTGTCTTGTAGCATTACTGCGGACACGTACGCGATAGAACGTGGGGGTCCATGATACACAGCATGGGGTCGCTCAATCTCTCCCTGCACACCCCTAGACTGAGTTTATCAACCAGGGAGGTCCAGTGAATTCCCCCTGCACAGAAAGCCAGAAATCTCAGGCAGGGGTGCATGCCTGCAATTGGAAGAGGGGGTCAAGGGCCAGGGAAGGGGACACTTGTCAGTCCACCCTTCCACAGTTCCTACCATTCTGCAGGGAAGCAGCTACTCTTCAATCAACCAGCAAGTGGTAATGCATCCTTTCAAATTACTTGGAAATTTCACATTTTTGGTTATAATACGTTTTAAAAGTGGGGTTTCCCCCTTCTCTCAAAGATATGTTATTGACAATGACAGTTTAAGAAGCACAAGGCACATAAACTTCCCCAAAACTCAAGAAGAAAGCTAAATTTCTATTTCTTTTCAGAACACCTCCCCTGACAGAAGCTAGCGAATGTCACTGCAGCTGCTCGCACTGCGGGTGATGTCTTACACCCACAGCCAGCACATTAAAGAGATAAAATACACATAAGATAGCTTAAAAATTAACTGTAATGTTATTTTTCACATAGCTTCTCCAAATATAATACCTTAGCTTCTAGAAAAAGTAATTCCTGCAAACATTTAAAAGGTCGAAATTCTACACATCAACACAGTTGGACCCAATAGCTCCTTCCAAACCATTTCTAGGGACTGGGCCACAACACACCCTAAGATGGCTTTCCAAATATATTTTATTTATTCCATGAAGAAAGGCTATTTGAAGTTCTGGTACTCGTTTCACAGAGAGATGCTTCACTGAGCTTCAAGGAAGGCATTCGTCTGTAAGTGCAAAACAAGTCGCTCCTCGGCTTCTAGAAAATGTAATCGTCGCAAACATCTGAAATGTTAAACTTTCATGCAAATGACTTTTGTAAAGATACAAAAACCTTGAAATTGATATCATTTCAAACTGACCTCAGAATTTATGTTAAAAAAATTAATACATACTCAGTGCTTGTGGATGCACAGAGTATCTCTGAACACGACAGTGGCTGTTTCTATGGAGATAAGGATGGGAGGGAATTTTCAGAGCGCGCCCCTCAGTGCTTTATATTTTGTCCTTTGTGCAGCACATGTTGCCATTAATCTAGCTTAATCTAACTAATAAGTTGAATGAAACATGGTCTCTTCAAGAGGCAAGCCAACTCGTGCACCCCAGTCAAGTGGGCGACCATTCTCCACCATCGGTCCTGGGCCTCAGGTCTGCCATGGAGCACAGCAGTTCCCTGCCTGCTTCCCACACTGAGCATCAGCTGTTGGGAGTGCTGTCCCCTGGCTGTCCCCACAGGGTGGCTGGCCCTCCATCCCCAAGCTCCATCCTAGGACACTGCTCTCCAGACATATCACTCTGGTCTCTTCCTGGCGGTCCCGCCTCTCCACTTCTATGATTAAATTTTCTGCCCTTTTTCAGGAGTGGCTAGTATGCACGCCCTTCCTCAGTAACCCTGGGACACAGTGACTAAGGGGGAGGTTTAAGCCCTTCTTCCTCTGGACCCCGGAATACCAGTGGAACACATCGAAGCCGCTACCTGTGTGACCTTGACCAGTTACTTAACCTTGTCTCTAAGCCTCAGTTTCTCATTCTTCAAATGGTGGCAGCCCTTATATTGGCAGAGGGATGAAACAAGTTGAACAAGCTCAGGTACACAAAATGCCTAATACCCAACACACAGCAGGTGTGCAATACAGGTGAGGTGCATCATCGTCATCGGGAGTATTAAGTGGCCCTTGCAGCCAAGGACGACGCTTTACAGCATCCCAGGCATGCGCCCATTTCCCACTCAGTCTCGGGGCCTGCTATAAGCAGTTTAAAATCGTGGAAACAATGAGTTTTGAGCAAATCTGTAACATCAGTTCCTTCAATGTACAGGGAGGGTAACTATGCCTTCCTCGCTAGCTCAGGGCACAGCTTACCAATGTCATAGGAAAAGCACCTGGCGTCTAAGAGCCCTCTGTGTCTTGGTCATTGTCACTTCACTCCAAAGGGGTTTATCTAGTCGCTGGCCCTCTTCCGCCTCCACGTATTTGTTCAGCTGGCTTGTCCCTGCGCCCCCAGCCCCCAGTTCCCATCTCCATCTCTGGAAACATCCATGCATCTTTCTAGTCTGTTCCATCTGAGAGCTTTTGTGAAGCTTTCTTTGACCACAATGGCTTCTCCCACCCCTGAGCTCATAAAGTATTTATCTAACGTGAGGCAAGAGAAGGTAGAAACCCAGAGGACCCCAGGCAGTAACGTGCAGAAAGCACTCTGGACACACGTGGCCAAACTGCAGCTTCCCGAGGGACTCTCGACAAGTTCATGGGACTATGATCTCCATGTCGTCCAGGAGGGGGTCACTTGCCCTTCCAAAAGTCAACCCCCTGATGCCTTATTCAGGACTGTGTTATAACAGAAAAGGGTCAGTGGATTCATTGATAAATGAAGGCACACTGGGGCATCCAGCCGTGGACAGGCTAGGCCGGTGGGACCCTGGACACATCAGCTGACGGCCACACGAGCAGCAGCTGCTTCCACCACCCCTCCGCCACCCAGCCATGGGCCTGACTCCAGCTGTTTCTACATCCATTCGATGCAAATCAGATTGTTCCTCTCTATGAACACTGGACAATCTGAGCAGGGCTGTGAGAGGACACAGCCATCTCCTGGGCATGTCATCCCAGACCCTTCATAACCTGACCCCGACTCCCTTCTTATTAGGCTCTTCGTTGGGGGCAGTCACCTCGTGCCTCTTGCTGTTTCCCGAGCCTACCGTAATCTTCCCTGCCCCCTGGTCTCCCCTCTACTTGGAACACCCCTTTTCAACTACTTTACCGAACGAACCCTACGCATGCCTTAAAAGCAGTCTGTGGCAGCAGGGTTCACTGCCCAGATCTCTCATCAGCCTTCTGCTGCTGAGCTCTGCACATAGGGCCACCCGTAGCCCTACTCCTCACTCGGGTGTAAACCACAGCACTGTCAGGTCAAAGGTGATTATATAGCCCCTGTGTCTGCCCAGCATGGTGCCTGATCACCAACACATTTTATTTAACGAATTCATGAAAGAAAACAGAAATGAACGAATCAGGCTGTTTCCAACAAAAGTCGCCAGGCTTCCCAGCCTTCCCCATCCATAGGGGCAAGTTACCCTTGGTAGATATGGGTTGGTGAGGGATAGAGATGGCAACAGAGCCATGTGGACAAAAGGTGGGCACTCACGGCGGTGGGAGAGGGAAGTACTTATGTCCAGAATAACAACGCCCCTAGAAAACATTAAGTCAGAGTGGTCTTTCCTTTCTGTATTTCTTGTTTTCGCCCTCCTATATGCTTGTATGGGTCTGCTTTCCAGTGAAATCTGGTGACTTTTTTAAAAGCATTCTCATTATTTTCGAATGCATTATGTAGCTGTAATCCCCGGCCTGCAAAGTCCCATGTCCCGCAGTTCTTTGAAGCCCCGTCCTCGGGACTTGTCCCTCCAGTAATTACTGAGCGATCCACTTCCGCTCCAGGCCTGGCATAGATGGCGAGGATTTCCGCCCGCCTGCTGATTTTCTGGCCAATTTACTTCCTTTACATCATATGCCTTTCAGTGGCCTACATGCAATGTGGGAATTGTCCTAGTGGGACTTTCTGTAGAGGCTCGCAGAGGTGTGCTAAGTGTAAGCAGTATACCAACCTTTAATTCCAGGCGGAGTGAGTCCACCTCACGTGTCCCAGGAAAGCCTGTGGCGCTGTGTTACCCAGGGAACCGAATTGCTGCTTGGTCTTCGCCGCTTTCCGCAAGCAAATGTACACCCTTTCCTGTGCAGTTTGTAGTGGGACGTGTCTGGGTCAGAGAAAGACACTGAAAGGTCACCCTAGCTGTCCAGTCCGTATTTATTCACTGCTTAATCCAGGCCAGGAGCTGGGCCGAGGCTGCCACGTGCCCCCACCCCCGCCCCGTTCCAGCTCTGCCAACGAGGAGCCGAGGGACAGGGAGGCTGCGAGCCTGCCCCAGGTCCCACGGCCTGTGGGTGCCCCGGGAAGCACACAACACCCAGTCCGCTGGCCCCCAAGCCTGAGGGGCCACCTACTCCAGGCCCCACACGTGTTCCCTAACGGCTTGCTCCAGAGGAAGTTCTCCGACGTGTGTAACTCCTAGATGCCCTCAGAGCTCCCTCCCTCTGGAGTTTTACACGGTATTCGTATGATCTTCTCTTAAAAAACCAGCGTAATTAGTCAAAAACTGTGGTTCAGGTATTCATCATGTACAGATGTGCAGATCTTTTCTAAATGTTTGAATAAAGTGCCCCATGGGGACATGTTACTTTTGTCGTCTTGACCCACATTTTTCAGATTTTTATATAAAACGCCTTCTGTGGGTGCACAATGACCGGCTCCCTGTGTCACTGGGAACAGACAATGGCATTCAGTGTGTCGCTGTCCATAACCCGGGAGATGGGTTTCACAAGGGCGCTCATTCGGTCCCCAAGTATGTACTGAGCAGCTCTGTACATGGGACAGCTGGGGGCAGTATGTGGACGCAGGGAGGAGGAAGATGGGCCCTTGCAGCCCAGGGCCCACCCTTTGAGCACGTCATGGCCCACAGACAGACCGGAACATCAGTTCCACCAGAGCCATAAGGCGAGGAGCTCAGGAGACAAAGAAGTCACGACCAACTGGAGCATATCCACTCGCTTTGTTAGAAAAGGCTCTCAAAGGCCCGTTTCTCATCTCCAGCTGTTTTTATTAGTGCTTATTGACCAGTATTGGGAGGAAGGACCAGGCCAAGGGTAAAGCTAGGGTGGGAGAAGCCACAGTGGCAAAGGACAGAGCTGAGGAAGGATGTGGGCCGCCTCTGAGAACCCACCAGCCCGACTGGAAATGGGTTCATGCGCATTTCCAATGGATATGAAATCGGGCAACCTATGAATGTGCTGGAATAGACTGAGGGTCAAGCCACACAAGGTCTTAGGCAGTGAGCTTCCCTTCCACCCTCAGAGGGGGCCTCTCTTACTACTTCTTGGCCTCTGTGCACGCAGAATGGACAAGGTCTACAAATGCTTTCAGCTTCTAGGCCTGTGGGGACTACGTTAGGTGGCCCGTCCCCGAGGTCTGGCCGAAGGGACGGGTCAGACCTCACAACCTTACTAGGCACTACCCATCTTTTAGAGAGGAGCAAAGTGTGTAGTGGGCATAGGAGGCAGATAGGGGAGAGATTCTGGAAAACTCCAAGGAGGTTTTAAATACTCACAAGGCAGGTTGGGCCAGCGGCTGTTTGGGACTCCCTTGCTGGGGTGCTGGGGAGGGTGTTGCCCCGTGGGGCCCTGGGCAGTGCCTCCGGGGCGAGGAGAGCAGCTTTGAAATGTCTGACTTCCTAAAATCACTCTCTCGGCGTCTCACAAGTACCCAGCTGGTGTGTATCCTCCAGGACAGTAAATCAAGTTATTTGTCTCCCTGTATTGTGACATATTTTAAAGTAATGAATGGTCCATTAAACTAAGTTTGGGCGTCTGTCTATCCACAGCCACCTCCTCGCCTGCACCCTCAGCGGGAGGCTGCTGACGTGGGCTGCAGCCTTCCAGCCCCAATTCCCCTCCCTCTGCCACCTCCCCTGCTTCCCGGCCTCTCCCGCCCCTCCCCCGGTTATTTGGGAGATTAGAGTTCATTAATTAAATCCTGTGCTTAGATCGAACTGTAACATTATTCCAATCACATTTATCTTGCAGGCGGCGGCGGAGATGGCAGCCTCGTTGGAAACGCGCGGGGGAGCCTGAGCCGGCGGCCAAAGACGCACAGGGCGGCGCGCTCCATCGCGGCGCCGCCACGCAGACCGTCCATCTTCCAGCTCAGCCTCGGGACCCCGCTCGCACCAGCCTTGGGGGGCCGGCTAATCCCTGGGGCCCTGGCCTGCCCTGCCCCCAGCCCCACCCGCGGGGCCTCCGCGGCTCCCCGGCCGGTCCCCTCCCCCGCCACAGGCGCTGACACGCGCGCGCGAACACACACACACACACACACACACACGCACGCACACACCCCGACACGCCAGCGAGCTGCTGGTCGCTCAATGGACCGATTTCCCCGCTGTTCCTGACTCAGCCCAGCCCGGGATGAGAAATTGCAAAATGGCCCGGGTCGCCAGTGTGCTGGGGCTGATCATGCTCAGCGTCGCCCTGCTGATTTTATCGCTCATCAGCTACGTGTCTCTGAAAAAGGAGAACATCTTCACCACTTCCAAGTACGCCAGCCCGGGGGCGCCCCGAATGTACATGTTCCACGCGGGATTCCGGTGAGTACCGGCCTCCGAGCACCCTCGGGCAGTTGGCGGGGGGCGTTGCGAGGGGGTGTTGTGGCTTCTCCGAGACACTGTGGGCAAGACAGCGGCGTGGTTTCTCCGCTCCTCTTTTCCATTCTACTTCCTTCCACCCTTATTATTTAACCCCCGCTCCTAAACGCCGTTGCCCTAATAGATGTGATTGCATTTCGCGTATTCTCCCTCGGCATCCCTCCCCCCGTGTCCAAATGATGGTGGCGGGAGAGGCAGTGTGTGTGTGTGCTTGGGAGGGGGCGGTGAACGCGGAGGGGGACGTGGGTGAGGGGAGCATCGTCCCCGCGCTCTGTCCGCAGACTCCGCGGCCGAGCTCCGGGCGCTCCAGGCGCGATTTAATGGCGCAGGCGCCGCACTCCTCTGGCACGCTCCTGCACTCTTCTCCCTCACCCCCCCGCCCCAAACCATCAAACGGTGCGCGGGTCCGTGCTCACGGAGCCCCTGGGGTATTCTGCCTCTATCCTTTCCCCCACGCTGCCACCCCCACTTTCCGGGATTTCTGCACCTCCCCCGCCCTCTGGGGAAAGCGAACCTCCTAAGGGCCGCCTACCCTCGCCCCAGGTCCAAGTCACCGCCCGGAGCGAGGCTGAACTGGGCAGGCGCCAGCAGCAGCGTGGCGCAGCTCCACGAGAACCCCTGCCGCCACCTTTGACCCCTAGGAGCTCTCCCGGCGGGTCCTCCTGACGGGCAGGTGGCAGAGACAAACTGCAGCCTGGGGTCCAGGCCGGGCCCGAGGCGTGCAACCTAAACGAACCGCACCTGGGCAGAAGAGCGGCGCTGGCAGGCGGCCCCGATCAGAAGACAGGGAGTGAAGTCAGACCTAGGCTCGGGGAGGAAGAGGTTAAGGCAGGAGCCACCCCGAGCCTTCCCCTAGGTCTCTGCTTTCCCCTGCCCTTTCTCCAAAAATCAATGCGCGCGGCCAGCTGGCGCGGCGCGGGGCCGACCGGCGGCGGCGCGGCCGCTGTCCGCGGTGCTGACTCCCCGCTCCTCGCCGCGCCCCAGGCTCCCGCAGTGGGCCCAGCTCCCGCCCCTGCTCTTCGCGAGACGGCCATTTTATGGTCTCTCCCGCACCCAGAGAGCTGGACAATGGAGACGGATTTCCCTAGCTTTCTTCCTTCCTCCCGGGTGTGTGTGGCGGTGTGGGGAACAGAGAGTGGACCAAATGACAGGGGGCTCTGGGGTGGGATGGAACCTTGCGTGTGCCAGCGGCCCGCCCCCAGCCGGCTGGACTTTAATGGCTACCTTGGCTTGCCCCTCTCTGAGGCCAGCACATTTGTCTGTGTACTCATACTCCTCTCCAGGTCACAGTTTGCGCTGAAGTTGCTAAATCCGTCATTTGTGCCCATTACGAATTCTCTGACTCACGAACTCCAAGAGAAACCTTCTAAGTGGACATTTAATCGGACAGCGTTTTTACATCAAAGGTAGGATAGGGGGAAAAGGTCCAAAAGGTGTTTTTGAATTCTGGAGCTAAAAAAAGAAAGAAAGAAAGAAACAAGATAATCCAAAACAACAAAATTTTATCCCCCACCCGGAAGTGTATTTGCATTGTCTTCTGGGCCTGACTGTGCGAAGGCTAACTGGTAACCCCTTTTCATGTAAGTAGTGCCCTCTCACAAAAGGAAAACATCAGGAACCCATTTGAATGGAAGAAAAAGATCTTTCCAGTATCTTTCCTAACTTGGGCTCATTTCAGCACCGTGAGTTATAGGTAACATGCATGGCTAACACTGCCAAAGCCACCTATTTTTTTTTTCTTTTTTTTCTTGGTATGTGGGTAGCTCCCTGACCGGGAATCGAACCCAGGCCGCAGCACTGACAGCACCAGCGCCATATTTTTTTTTTTTAATTGTAAAAAGATCACCGAATGCATTTCATTCTCCCACTGAAATTTTTTTGAAAAAATAATATAGTATTGTTTGATTGAAACACACAGAAAATACTATATTCCATCCCTACTGAATTAGCAATGAAAATCTTGGCCCAAATCTATGCAAGATTTCAGTATGGTTTTGTTTTGGTTTTACCTGTTTGTTTTCATTAAACCTTTACCGCTTTTTACATACTGTAAAAGCTACTCAACGTCATTCCTATTATTAATAGTTGTCTTGTAGCAACTCATTTATACATGAAGGAGCTGATGGGGTGGAGGGAAGTTGGTTGGTTGAAGTTTTGGGTTTGTGTGTGTGTGTGTGTGTGTGTGTGTGTGTGTGTGTGTGTTTTAAGTGTTTGGAAAAAGGGTAAGATTTATTCAAATTTATTTATTCTCTTCAGTGATTCTGGTGCACTCCTAGCAACACCAGATACTTCATTACTCCTTTCTTGATGGGATTATTATGCAGCTAAATGGAATGTGGGCCATCTAGTGTATTCATTGGGGGTGTGAATATTTATTTTACCAGTCTATTTAGGGGATTATGTTTTTGTCACAGCATTTCTAGTTACTGCCCTCTTCATTTTTATTTTAATCTAATGATAGAATTAAAACAAATTTAGTAGATATCCACAGTGTCATGAAAATGCTGTTTACTTAAAAAGTTGACACACAGGCATGTGATTATGATTAAAAATTTTAAAACACTGTTTAATTAGAAATTAGTCTATGACAATGGTTGATCAATTCTAAAACACTAGAGGTGCCTTTTTTTTTTAACAACTGGGTTTTTAATCCAATATTAACTTTGCAGATAACCCAGAAAACTTTAATGGGTAGAATACATTATACCTCTTCCCAAAACATATTTCTAACTCAATAAAAATATTCTTCCCACACTAGGCCATGTAACCCAAATGACTAGCCAGAACAGTATTTCTTCCTCAAAACGTCCCTTCTTACAATCCATGTATTAGGCAATCTTTAATTTTCTAAGCATCATTTTAAACTTACTTTACCTTAGTAACAACTTGCAAAGAACAGTATTGGTAACTTTGGAGGTTTGGAACTAAAGCATTGTTTATGTGGTTCTATAAGTTGAAAAACGAAGTACTTGTTTAAAATATAATTCCAGGTATAAAGTGATGATACGCAAAGCATTTTGTTTTCATCCTGCTTTTTTGTAAGCAGAACACACAGAAAATTCAGTGTAATGTCTTAAAATTAGAGAATCTAATAGCAAAGTAACATGTTACTGGTCTCTCTTAAATATTTTAAATAGCTGAGACGTTAAGAAATGCTTCATTTTACTTGATGCTCAACATGAAGGCAACCTGAAATTAGTGCTAAGTGTCACCCTTGCCTTGCTTATTCTCTGAATGCTCAGAATATACACACATTTTCAGGATTTACAACAGCTTCTTTTTCTAAGAATTAGGTACCTCCAACTAAATTGTATTTCTGTATAATCAAGTACAAAAATATCCCTGTTCCAATATTCACAGGACCTAAATAAGATGATCTCATTTCTATTAAATATTCAACTACACTCACTGCTATTACCATTTTCATATTTTAATAATACATAGTACTAAACTGATGGATATCTGTTTGGCTCCTATTTGGACACCAATGATATTGGATATTCCTTGAACACTACAGCCCAATATCAAGCGACTAGTCTCTTTTTACAAACTGAATCACCAATGCTTGTGCATTAATGTGAGCTCATTGGGACCTGTGTAAATTGTTTCCCTGTATTTTCTGACACTTGGCCTGTGCCTATCCCTTGATCAAGACACTCTTCATATAGAGCAGAAAACCAGAGAATGGCAGCTAAAACTGTAAATTACAATATTTACAAGGCTCAAAGGATCACACCCACAACTTGACTGAGAAATGAGCACATCTAGTTTCTGAGGCCATCCTGCCCTCAAAGACCACCATTATTATGAATGTATCATCTTTCTTGGATTCGATGTACCTACGATTCTTGTCTGAATGAAATGGCAGCATAAGACATAAGATGGAAAATCCGTTTGGAATGGGATGCATTTAATCAATTTCTTTCTATTTTAGGCGAGAAATTCTTCAGCATGTCGATGTAATAAAAAACTTTTCTTTGACCAAGAATAGTGTTCGGATCGGACAACTGATGCACTATGATTATTCCAACCATAAATATGTTTTCTCTATTAGCAATAACTTCCGATCACTGCTTCCGGAGGTGTCACCCATTGTGAATAAGCATTATAATATCTGTGCTGTGGTTGGAAATAGTGGGATCCTGACAGGGAGCCGGTGTGGACAAGAAA
The DNA here is from genome assembly GCA_004026885.1 of Lyroderma lyra. NCBI lineage: Eukaryota > Metazoa > Chordata > Mammalia > Chiroptera > Megadermatidae > Lyroderma > Lyroderma lyra. The sequence goes on along the minus strand of PVJL010003551.1, from coordinate 58,092 downwards.
TAGATAAGTCAGATTTCGTTTTCCGTTGCAATTTTGCCCCTACGGAGGCTTTTCAGAGAGATGTGGGAAGGAAAACCAACCTTACCACCTTCAACCCCAGCATCCTGGAAAAATATTACAACAACCTTTTGACCATTCAGGACCGTAACAACTTTTTCCTAAGTTTAAAAAAGCTCGATGGGGCCATTCTGTGGATCCCTGCATTTTTCTTCCACACTTCAGCAACCGTTACCAGGACATTAGTTGACTTCTTTGTTGAACACAGAGGTCAGTTAAAGGTCCAATTGGCTTGGCCGGGAAATATCATGCAACATGTCAACAGGTGTGTATACTTTATTGCCTTTAACTCATACCCCTCCAGGGAAAATCCATGTTGTAATCTCTCGGGGGTGGGAGCGAGCCGATGAGTTACGTGTTGGGGTTAGCTTAGTGCCTTAGGGCAAACTCGTATGTTTTGTAATGAATTAATGAATTCTTCTAGGGAAGAAGTTCACTCTCCCACCCCCAGGTGGTAGCCAAGTGCCAAATGGGGGACTGGTGGTTCATTAGCCTCCCCTCTCTATTCCCTGCCACCTGCCTTGGTGGGAAGCCCATGGAGCAGTCATGGAAATCACCACAGATCAAGAACTTCCTTTCAGTGGGTAGCTATGACAATAATGACAAGGGTTAAATTAGACAAATTAAGTGGTTTTTTTTTTAAAGATGCAATTGATTTAAAATGTTTTTATTTGATATGTGGGTGTTTTATAGATGCCCAAGAGGAAACAACCACCTAGATAAATCATAAATTATATGATCTGCCTTCGTAAGTTGGGATTTGAGTGCCAAAATATGTGAAAAGTATTTTATGCTCATTGCTATCCCTTATAATTTGATAGATTGACCAGAACTGCAATATTTTCATCTAATCCAATGAATCTTAACTCTGGCTGCATATGAGAATCATTTGGATAACTTAAAAAAAATACTGTTGCCTGGGTTCTGCTTCAATAAATTCTAATGTAATTTGTCTGGGGGGTGGGGAGCAGGTGATTAATATTTCCTAATAAATCCCCAGATGATTCTAATATGCAGTCAGAATTTGGAACCACTAATCCAGGGCACTCTACAAAGCAGGATTGATTGTAGGATTTTTTTTTCTTTAAATCATCTGAGGAAAATTGCCTCAACTCAAATTTCACCATAATGCCAGTCGCCCCAATATCCTAACATACTGTCCAGATATTACTACAAATTAGAGTAGGTTCTGGGAGGCCTGGTAAACAAGAAATTCTAAAGATATTTATCCCAGAAAAGATTTTTCCCATCCTGTAGTCCTCTAAAGTCTTCCAAATTTAGAATCTGTTTAGTTGACCTCCCACAGAAGGAGGCATCATCGTCTAATAAACTGGTACGCATGTATCTAACAGGTGGGGTGATGCCATCATTTATAGTCCATGCTGAAACGTTTTCCTCTGAGAGAAAGAGGGCGCTATTAATAATTACATCGAGCATACCGCAAAAACTGGAAACGTCCCAGTTTCTCAGGCTGTGTGCTTACCTCTTTAAGGGATAATGTAGCCCACTCCTAAGTTTAAAGGTGAGGTACAGAGAACAGAAGTTATTTACCTAGCGTCACTGCCCAAAGGGGGCAGAACCAGAATGAGAAGCTAGGCCTCCTGTTGGCCTGCCCTGTGATCTTCTGACCACATGGTTTTGCTCCCCTCTTGCTCTGTGTAAGTTCAGCTGTACCAAAAGCACTGCCTTAGTCATGCTAATTCCATAAGTTAGAATGTTAAAACCAAGACTGAACTTTTAAATTTCCACTGGAATGGGAAAGGATCATCTTTAAAGCCTTCAAATAGTGGGGAAGGAACTGCATGTGCTTAGAAACTTCAGAAAACTGGCCTTTGTGGCCTCCCCTGTCCCCAGGCTTTCCAAAGACCCCAGGCGTTAGCCACTGTGCCCCACGGCCACTCAGGCTTGCACTATACACATTCAATGAAAACTGGAAAGAAAGACAAACATAGAAACCTGATTCATGAACAGTTGAATTCTGCAAGCACAGCCAATGATACACACATGCGCACACCACAGCAGTCCCAGGTAGTTGGCAGTATAGGTAGGAAGACTTCAACATACTATCTAAATATGAGGGCAGTCCAGAAAGTATCCAACCATATAATATGAAAAATAGAGGTGTTTATGGCTGGATTTTTTCCAGCCAGCCCTCATATGGAACCATATTTAGCTTTTTTTTTTTTTTTTTTTGAATTCAGAAAGTATATAAATAGTTTTCTTGGATCCTGACATGCTAAAAGAAGGGCTTGGGAGTCCCCAGTTAGAAGACAAAGGAGCAGGGAATATGATGTTTTACAAGAAGGGAGAGAAAAGTGAGGCCCCGCAATCTTCCACAGCCAGGAAGGAGGACGTAATCTCTAGGTTTGGGTCAGTAAGTGATGCTGGAAGTCCCCTAAGATTAAACAGTCCCCTCCCCGCTTCCAAGGGCCCTTTGTGTATGGCCAGCATAGTCATTCTGATCGCTGGGCTTCTGTGGTGTCCTCACTGAGTCAGAGCCACCACCCTCTAGGACAACCAGAGGCAGGATTGGCTCCAAACGTGTGTAATCCACACAGAAGGGCCCGGCACTTGGTTTAATTATCTGCTCTTGAAATTCTCAGTAATTTTTTAAATGAGGACCCACGTTTACATCTTACACTGAGTCTCCCAGATTACATAGCCAGTCCTGCCCAGAGGTGCTTGGTGGTCTAGAAGATTGTTGTCTAAGTTGCTTGGACACGTTCACCACCTCCCAGCCCAGTTACAATGACCTGGTTGAAACCTTCGACACTGGCTTCTGAGTCCGCCTGTACTTACTGTTCCACAGGTACTGGAAAAACAAACATTTGTCACCCAAACGGCTGAGCACAGGCATCCTTATGTACACCCTTGCATCAGCAATATGCGAAGAGATCCACTTGTATGGATTCTGGCCTTTTGGATTTGACCCCAACACCAGGGAAGATCTTCCATACCATTACTATGACAAAAAAGGAACCAAATTTACCACCAAGTGGCAGGAGTCCCACCAGCTGCCCGCCGAGTTTCAGCTGCTGTACCGAATGCATGGGGAAGGGCTCACCAAGCTGACTCTGTCACACTGTGCCTAAGAACTCCGAACAGAAAGTGCCAAGTGGCTGTTTAAAAAGTGCCCCAAATCAAATTGAATAGTCATCTGAATAGAAGCCTAGAGAATTTCTGATAAGGATTGTCTGCCATTTAAATGGGAAGCTATCTTCTCTCCCTCTCTTGTGTTGCTCTTTTAAGGGTCTTAGCAGGACAGATGCATAGAAGCCCTGTGATTTAAACTTGACTGATAAAGGGAATGCTGCAATTGGAACCGTGCTGCTAACAAAATGGCCTGGAGTATTTTCATGTCTGTATTTTAATAATAAACTGCCCCCCATTTTTTAAAAATGAGGACTAGAGCTGTAGTTTCTGCAGCTTTGCTCAGATGCAGTCCTCGTAGTCAGAGGCCTCTGGCCAATGTGAGCGGGACTTGCATTTTGCCTGAGTGGGATTGGACTCTTCACAATGGAAACATAGAAAACTGGTTTGCATCTCTCTCTCCCTCCCTCTCTGCCTCTGTCTCTCTCTCTCTCTCTCTCTCTCTCTCTCTCTCTCCCTACAACCACTCCCCTTGCCCCACCACCACAGAGTTTAGTAGTTTGCTAGGAATCATATTGAATTACCTTTGCTTGTATGTGTTGCATTTGTACTTGATGTGTTCGAGGCTCTGGGTCATTTTGAAGTTTCATGGCAAACCGAGCAAGCCATGATGGTCCTCCTTATGATTATTTTTGTAAGAAATGCCTCTTACGATATTCTCACTAGTCCAGACAGACACTCTACAACAGAGTGGTCCCTCTAGGGTGTACATGTGGTAAGTGGCAGATAATGCACTGCAGCTTTTGCTGTCACAAAGAAGGCCTATGTCACGGGTGGCAACGCATAGACATGAGTGCTATGATGACAAATCATGCTGTTTCCACATGGGCAGGGAAGGCTGTGCCAGCCTTGGTTTAGTGCCTCCCACTACCCCAACCCAAACACTGGGCTAGGAATTTACTCAGAGCATAGAAGCAATGAGTTAGCGTAAGCGCCTGGGTCATACAGAAAAGGCTGGAAGTTGTGGTGGATCCTGTATGTCCTGAAGCGCCGTAGCCATGTTGCCGGCTCAGAGCCTCCGTGAACCAGCAGGGTTCGAGCACAGCTGACCCTCAGAGGTTGGCCAGGCCCCCTGTGAATAGTGCGCAGGCGAGGTCACCTTCAGCATCACTGTGTGTCCACCAGCACCACTCCAGGACCATTTGTGGTCAAGACGACTGTAGACACTGGATCTTCCCTCTGTCCACTGAAGTCACACCCAAACAGCTACAAATTAAGCATTTTGAAAGGAAAAGCCATTCGGTAGGAGCAAGACTTCGTACCAGATAACTGGGAATCGGAGATGCGTAGACTTGCCCGGAGGAAGTGAGCTGGCCCTTCTCCCATTACTGCAGCCTGACGGGTAGAAACCCTCTCGCTCCCATCCCTGGCTCTTAAATGGGCAGCACGTTGTTCTTCCAGTTCAGCCCACCGTCTGGCCAAGTTGACGTGAAATTTTAATAAGTGTTTCTTTCTTCTTTCCAAATGCCAGTTAAGCCGTTGGTAACACATTTGGGTGGGACAGCTTGTTCTTTTCCAGAAATCTCTGCTAGATTGCTCACACGGCTACAAACCCTGTTGAAAACCATTGTGTAGTCCCATAACCAGCTCGCTGCCCCTCTCTGGAAGGTGCAGTCCTGCTGAGAATTGAAGAAGCAAAGACGGTCCTTACGCTCGCGTTCTGCCTGGTCCTAAAGGGCAGCTATCTGGTTCTATTTTTTTTTTCCAAAAAGCTAATCAGAGCAGCAGCCTACGTAGATCCAAACATTAACTAATGAAATAAAGAACGATACAGGCTCGCACGTTTATCACTGTGTCACATCTTACAACATCGTGTGGCTGACAATCATCCAAAGAGACGGGGAGAAATAGGAACTGATATTTCAAAATGGAAAACACTAAAACAGCTTGAGATTTGAACTAATTAGAAGGGGAGATAGTAAAAATATTTTAAATTCAATGGTATAATTTGATGGGCCTCAAAACCACACCATGCTTGTCCCCTGTCCCTTTAAAGAGGACAGTACTACTGTTCTCTTGCTGTGCTGTTGGGATCACTGCGATATTGATACCTGACAGGTGTTGAGTTGGCTCTTCCTAAGCACCTAGTTCATTTGGTTACAGCTGAGTGATATTAATGCCAATATTATTACACAGGCCAGATCCTGACTCTAGAGTTTTAATCCCAATGTGCCCATTAGAGTTCACTAAATATAAATAAATACATAGAGACTTTGAATGATGCAGGTTAAAATAGCAAAAGACTAGAATCCCTAAAATCAGTTCATTGGTCTATGGTGGACCATTTAAATTGGACCTTATCATAATGCCAAGTGTTTATCTTAAGTTCAGGGAGACTTTTTAAATCCCATTTCATTCTTGGCTCCACCATAGCCTAGAGTGAGTGGACTTGCCCATCCCCCAGCATCATTTCATCTGTCGCTTTCACAAGAAATGCTGAGGAAACGGACTTTCCCCGCCGAACTAGAAGGGCGCAGAGGTCAGGTTCATCCCATTTCGGGGGAGGACTTCCTGGAGTTGATCCAAAAAGAGCGCTCTTTCCTTTTCTTTAGAAATCTCTGAAGAAAATTCCAAGCCCTTCCATGGTGACTAACCACACTTCTCATAACTTATGTATTCTTTATATGCAGCCTACATCCCTCCCACTGCAAAAATGAGATGCAATTTGTGGGTAAAGTATTTATCCCAGTTTTCAGCATTTAGTAAGCACTCAACATATGGCATTCACTGTTAACCTTTATTGTTAATTATGTCCTTGACCTACAGTTCCAGCACAGAGAGAAACAGCCTCTAGCTCATCATACAAAATCTCTTTTCGTTTTTATGGGCTGTTTCAAAGATTAAACCTGTATAACCACATCATGACCAGAAGAGTTGGAGGGTTGTGTGAGTCCTGATAAGACAGGCAGTGGTGTGAGTAACCAGAACTTCTGGGCCTGTGTGATCGAGAGCAGTGAAATGGACAAACAGGGCTGGTGAGACGCCCTCCTGATTCAGCTACAGATATAAACCCTGGCTTTTGCATTGCCCTGGCTTTATCGGTTCTAGGTTAAGTGCATCCTTTTGTCAGAACCTTTCTTCTTTGAGGAAATTTACAGCAGAGACCACCTTCAGCTACTGGAATAAATTTCACCACAAAGCACCCTAGACTGTCTACATATGACACCCATACAAATGACCAATTCAATTGCAGAGGGGAAAAACCCACAGACATTCAGCAACCTGCTTCCTGCTAGTGCCTCAGCTTTCATTGGTTGTTCTGAATGACATGTGCAGGCACATAGTTCCAGAGGAGACAGAGTAACATGTGATATCAAGAATGCCTCCCTCACCTAGAAAATCTTTCCCATGTTTGATGATTAAACATCCATGGTTCTTCTGCCTTTGCTTCTGTGTTGTAAGTGTCCTTGACCTTGGTAAAAGTACTGGTGTGTAGTAATGTGTATGCCTAGCAGTGCTGACTGTGACCAATGTGCCACCTGTCTGTGACCTTGATAACAGGCATCTGACCATGGGGCTACCAGCCAGGATGTGCAAAGGCCTTGTGCCCAGGCCTCCAGTCATCCATGAAGGTGATGGCCAGGACTGACCTAGTTGGTGGGGAAGCCAAGGAGTAGAAAAGCACTTCTGACTTTGGGTGAAGTACTAATTATTAGTCCCTCTCAGTCAGCCAAGTGGTGTTGACCCGAGGCCAAAGGGAAACAGGGACAGAACTGTAGAACCCTAGGACACCGAATATGGAAGAGCCTTTGCATACCTCTAGTTGTAATTCTTGACTTCACAAATAAGAAATGGAGAAAGAGAGAAGCTAAGTGATTTTCCCACGATTGCATAGGTAATCTTGGGAGAAATTATGACTCCTCATTTCATACTTCTTGACCTAATCAGTTCAAATGAAGATGGGCTCAAAGGGAAAATGATTTTGGACTGGGGTTCACAAGGCACAGAAAGTAACTTAGAAAGGCTGTGAAGGAGGAAAAACGTCCCCCTCAAAAATTATTCATTTCTCAAAAATAATTGTTTCTGCAAAACAATGAAGGGGCGGCTTGCCTAGGTATACGTAAGTCCACTGATAATAACACACGTTCTCCCCTGAAATGAGAGAAAACCCCCTTAGTAAACTACGATTCTGTTAAATCTGATAAATCACAATTCAATTACTGACAGTTGACAGCTGGAATCTTATCCAATAATCTATTCATCTCAATAAAACCTTGTTTTAGTAATATGTATGCATAATTTAAAAGTTGAATACTGAGAATGGTTATGTATTTCTCCATATGTATCATTTTCAGCTGGGGCCCCTTGAGGGAAGAAATACCTTTTTCAATGTCTTCCATATTGTAATCAATTTCAACAGCAGACTTTGCATTATTGCATTTAGTTCAATATGCTAACATGTGCAAATAATAATGAACAATTTGGACTGGGTCTTCATGTGCAAAATGACAGACTGAGCAGTTTTCTGTATAATTCTGGATCCCTACATCCCTTTTTCCCCTAATTGTGTGACTGTGCCAGAGAAAAGTATCTGTTTAGCCTCTACTTCTCCCTGAATGTGCAGAACTGTCCTTCTTGCTTGTGAAGAGAGTTGGGGCTGTGTACGTGTGGCTGAAAAATCCAGGTAGAGCATCACAAGTACTGGGACTTAGAGCCCCCAGGCCACCTGATTAACCTACCTGGGCTCTGTGGCCCAACTAATCAAGGCCACAAGTGAGTTGGCACCAAGGATCAAAATGACTGCATTGGCCTGTCTCACAGTCTGGTTGCCTTGCTGAGGCAAATTTTAGAATGTCATTATTATATTATAGAGTATTTCTTAAAATATCTTTTTATTGTGATAACTTATTGAAGATATGTGTTTGAATAGATGTTTTTATCCTTAATGAAGCTCATTCTCTTGTTGTTGATTATAGTGAATCACAGTAAAGAGCCTGCCATAGAATAACTGACTCCAGTCTAAGATTACAGTGGGGTGATGGGTCAGGACCTAGCTTGTGCTACCAGCAAACAAAGCTGCATGACATGAGAAGCTCTTTCAAATACAATTCTTGCTCCTTACACCAGATCTTTGACCTAGAATGTCCCAGGTGATTTGAACGTGGCCAGCATTTGAGAACCAACAATACATGGCAAAGTCATATACCCGATCATGACCAAAGTAGTGGAATGCTTATCACTTCTCATGCAATCAGTAGCAGAACTGAGTCCAGAAGTTGTTCTGGTACATGGCAATATAGACAGAGTGTTAGTGACTCAATCATTCAACTGTTGTGGCTGACCTGACCAGTCACTAATTTGTAAGCAAACAGTAACTAATTAATTGAGTCATAATGGATGCAAGCCTGAAGATAGAGCAGGGAGACATTGCTTTAATACACTTTATCCCAAGGCCAACTCTTTATAGTTTAAACTAAGAGGCAGATCTCAGATCACTCATCTTTACAAATAGAGAGAGAAACTGGGAAGTTAAATGACTCGTTCAGATTTTACTTGGATGTCATTCCCAGAGCCTAAAATAGTCCCAAAGGGATCTGATTTCTCCACCACCAAGTAATGCCCCAAAAGCAAAGATCCTCAGTTTAAAATGAAACCAATTAAAAACAGAATTTGAGGAGCTAAAATTCTAAGACCAACTAAGTATACGAGAGGTGGTCAGCTGGCACTGGCTGCTGTGGACCAGCCTCTGTTGGATAAGGTGCCAGCATCCTAATGAAGCTTTGGCCGGGCTCCTTCCTACAGCCATGCACATTCAGAGCCTTTGATCATCACAGATACTAAAAGGCCCCTTTGATTTCCTTCTGTAGGATTCAGAGACAATTTTGGCTCTTTGGTGTGCTGCTAAACGTTTTAACAACTGGCTCTGGGGAATGATAGAGTCCTGGTTTGTAGCACTTGCCAATTTCTGTGGTGTAAATCCTCTCATCATAGCCAATTTCAAGCTACTAAGTTGATATCAACCAGCTAAAAACCTACCTATGTTTTCAAGAGCCAGTACGGGCTGGCTGGAGCACAGCACTGCCGGGATGACTTCAGTGAGGCCATCAGTGGGGACCACGCAGGAGAGGCTAGCAGTGACTTTGGAGGAACTCCCAAGTGCCCCCTTCCCCCAAGGAGGCATTTCGACTTCAGTTAGTTCTACTAATTTTTAGTAGATTAGGCTTCCCTAGGCTAAAGACCCTAAGGTGTTCAAAATATTTTCTAGCCACATGACTCTTAGGGACCTCTCAACCAACCCCTCAGTACCTTAGGAGATGACTAGCCATGGCCTTCCAGGTAAACATTCTTTAATTTAACGAGTGAAAAACCATGTTTGGCTGATCTTTCTTCACATCCTATAGTCTGTCGCAGTTCCCTAATTTCCCCAGTCCACTTGCTCTTCATCCTTCTGATACAGCACAAAATCCACAGATCCAGAGATCAATGTCCACGAAGGAGCCCGGGACAAACACAACGCCCAGTAAGCTTGCCTAGAGAGGCTCCTTAGTTCAATGCCTCCACCCCACCAGGGCACACCTAGCTCAGTAAGTCTCATGCCCAGAGTCTGAGTATGCAGTCAGCTAGGCTTTATCTGTCCTCAGAAAAGTGCCAAATGGGCAAGAAACACCACTAAACGAGAACATCACTGGGCAGACTTGGCAGGGGAAGGCATCGGTGACGCCCTAGCTAAACTAGCGGAAGGCCCAACCCCGAATAAAAACTACCAACGAACATTTGGCCGCTGCCATCCATGGGAGATGAGCAATAGTACAACTGTCCTTTCTCATCACTGGTTGCCCTACTTAATGAGTGCTTAGAAATCAGATATCCTGGTAATCAAAGAAGAAACTTTGTTTGCAAATTAAAGGTTTTTTTCTGATGTAAGTCATCCTTAGGTGGATTTAATTAATCCTTTGGAAGGCAATGCTAAAAAATAAATGTACTTAATTCCTCAGACACAATACATGGCCATTGTTTTTTATTCTGTGTGTAAGAAATCAAACTTTAAAAATAAAGGACCGAATCTACTCTCCTTGCTGTAGTAAAATATCCTACAGGATTGGTAAGGCATTGCTAGAGTGTAAGTGTTTGAAACTCAACTCGGACATTTTCTGTATTGTATTTAAAAGGCCAGAGTGAGCCTCTGTTTTCTCTTCTCCTTAAGTCATCGATTTCTTTCTCTACACTGAATAAGTTACATTTTGTTTTAAGCGAGTCAGGGTACATGCACAGATGTTATTCTATAGTCACCCCAAATTGCATGGAGCCTGGACACAATGTATGCCATCATCATCTAGTTCTTTTCCAGACACTAAAGAGACAAGTCAGAGGGACTTGACAGTTGGCCACCTGTTATGAGAGACAAATTCACAGTGAAAGCAGCCACTCCCATAACACCGTTGGCAAGAGAGGTGGGGAAGGGAAATTTGCAGATAACAGGTCGATGTGTGTAGGGGGAATAAAGCCACTGAAGTACCTGCAAAAAGGAAAGGGAAGTTTCCCTCTGAAATCTGGAATCCAGACCATTTTGCAAGACTTAGAATAATTGACCTCCAGGTCTGAAATACTCTAACCACATTTCAAGACCCACATCTGAGCCCTTACATTGCAGAAAAGCAGCCTTACAACCAACCAAGAGCCCTGGGAGGGATTTACCGATGGGTTCAGGTCCAGTCACCAAGAGTTAGCACTGGAATTCTCCCAGGACACAGAACAAAAATATTGAAACATCACAATGCGGCATCACTTACGTAGGACAGTCACCTAAATCCATGTCAGAACGTCACATATCCAGACATTCTCTCAGGTTTAGATTCTAGATCAACAGCCTCACATGAAGAGAACACTGAGTAGGGAGTGACCAACTTCCCAGCTCGTTAGCTGCAATTAGAGTCTGGGCCTCCCGAGCACTGATTCTACCCGCACCCCGGACCGTGCTGCCTCCAATCTTTAGACGGGAAGGTGACAATCCATGGTGAAAGTGTAAATCCGAAATCAGGACAAACGAATGTTGGCGATATCGTCTCTCACTTCTCCTACCTGCTTTCACCATTGCATTTTAGCATCATTGTAAAGAACATTCTATCAGTGTACAGTGAGGAACCAAGTTCTCCACCGTGATGAAACCCAAAGGTCAAAAGGGAGGGAGAACTGTGAATGTAAGTTATTACAGAAATGAGCAAGACGCATGCATCGGGGGGAATGCTGCTTACATTGTAACCGTTGTGCCCTGCCCCCCCATACTGGAGGCATTTCTTTCGGGAAAATGGCATTTTATGGTGTGTGCCTGGCATGGAAGAATTCTCTCCATCCCAAGCACATCAAGAAGCTCTTCTGCTCGTTAGAAGAAGCCGCGGGCCCTGGGAACCTGACTCACACCTGAGAGGCAGTCCCAGCTGAGCAGCCCTTACAAAGAAGCCACCAGACTGATCGGCCATGGGGACCTGAAAGACGCCAGTGCCGCTGGACTGAGGAACGTGTGAATACCTTCTGCCTCCTTGGTGAACAAGGACCATCATCTCTTACATTATATTGTGACTGTAGTTTGTGTAGAAAATGCAATGACGTGCTTCGACAGCTCCCCAAATGGACCTGTTAGGTGAGAATGTGCCTGCCTCATTGCCTCATGTGCCAAATGCAGTGCTGAATGTGTTGGTTTAAAATAAACTGTTTTATTGTGCGTTGGAAAACACCCCTTGTTGTTTCTATCCCATTAGGCAGACCCCACGGACACACACGAACACACTCCACGCAAGGACAAGATGAAATGCACCCCCTTCTCCCCTTTCTCAGCACGTTGAGGAATTCTCCTTGGAGATCTACAGGACTCCAGGAGGGCTGGGCTGGCCTGTCTACGGCGTGCACTCGTAGCAAATGCTAAAAGTGGCCCCCATGTAAACTTTGTCCAGAGGGCCTTTAAGGGCAAATCATACTAATAATGCATTATTCCTGAATGTGATGACAGCCGCGTCATTTGATTCCATCTCTAACTGGGTGAGGGAGCGACACTGAGTGACTTGGGAGTTACACTGAGCGACTTGGTCCATGTTGCATGGGTAGTGGCGGAGTAACACTGAGAGCACGGCTTGGCTCAGTCCAATGCTCGTCCCATAGTATCTTCACCCCCTTCCCGTCTCTCCAAGGCCACCTCCTCACAGAGCACCCCCTGAAAGCCCCCAGCAGCCCCCATCCCAGTACCCCGTGTTACTTTTCTCCTTAGCATTTTCCTTCCTCATTTGAAATGATAGCATTGACTTGTTTACTCATGCTTTATCTGTGTCTCCTACTATACATAAGCTCTGCCTTCCACACAGCAGGTAACTGCCTGTCGCAGTCACACTATTTCCCCAACGACTGCAACAGCGCTGGGAACTTAGCAGGCTTTCAATTGATATTTGTTGGATGGATGGATGGATGGATGGACGGACAGATGCACCACAGAGCCTATGTATCACTTTAACTCTTTTCCATTATCTCCCCCCCCATCTTTGTGCCTACACCCCAGACACCAAAAGTCCTCTGTCTACTCTGACTGTGCTGCCCAGACAGCACTGTGGACAATACCCAGTAAGTAGCTGTTGAGTGAATGAATTAATGAACATCGTAGGAACTGTTTTTCTCAATCCCCATGTCCCAAAGTCAAGAATGTCCCCGCATATGAATGCACTGAAGTGCACCCTGTCCTTCAGCCTGGCCGACTGTAACTTTAAACAAAAGGAGAATTTGTGTAGGGTAAAGAAATACTGCACGATTGCAAAGCCCCCTGCATCTGCAAGGGCTTGCTGCAAGGCTCTGTAATTCCAATCTGAAGGACTTACTGGTCACTGTGTACAACTCTGGGCAGGATATAAACAGGGTAGGAAAAGGGCAAAATCACAATGCCTATCCTCAAGGGACCTCATGGTCTCATTGGGGAAATAGCTCAACTATTTTATTATTACTAGGGAATATATTATTACTAGGGAATATCTTTCATCCTGGGCAGCTTCAGGGATTGCTGGGGTGCAGGTAGGGACAATGAGAAAGAAACACAGAGAGAGAAAAGGAGGCCCCCATTAAATTCCAGAGAAGACAACAACCATTTTAAAGGCAGACATAATACTTAGGGCTTATCTTTTCGGAAAACGATTTGCCAGGCTGATGACCCCCCCTGCCCCCACCCGCCACCAGCCCTCACAGAGAAACGGTAGTTGTTCTAAAACAAAACATTTCACGAACTTCAGCAAAACGTGAAACTGACACCAAGTTTATTGCAGCCTCTCTGTGCCTGGGGCCGATTAGTACAAATTAAGTTTTAAAAGTAGAATTTTTTTCCTTAAGAAAATGCATTGCCACGGCTGGACAGGGACAAAGAGATTCAAACAGACCCCATGCCTAAAAGGGCCAACCTGACACAAGGCTCACAGGCCCTAAGGGACTAGACCTGCTGGGTGGGCCTAAGCAGGACCCTGGTGCCTCCCCCAGGGGCCCTTCTTCAGTGTCCAGGGGGAGGGCTGACACCAGCCTCTACAATGGCAGTGTCCCCCACCTTGGGTGCACTATTCTTAGGGAGGGCAAAGGCTGCTCCGAATACCAGTACATACCACTCGGAGTGTGACAGGTGACCAGGAATTAGAGAGTCCCTGAATTCAATGCCCTCATTTCTAAATGAAGAGACCAAGGCTCAGGAGAGAATGTGACTTGTCCAAATGCACTCTCCCGGCCAGCGGCAATTTAAGTACTTCATCAATTTCGAGGGCAGCAAAGAAAAAAAACTTACTTTTATATCAACTAACAATTCTCAATTCTAAATGAAATAATTTGAAAGGACAATCAGCTCATTTTAAGTTAACTCTTTTCTCCTATTCTGACAAAAATATTCTCCAAAGGAAACATTAGGAAAGCCAAAGAATATTAAAAAACCCACCTGAAACAGTCACCCATTTTTGTGTGTGTGTGTGCTTGTTCTACACCATGCATACTGTTGTTTTCTGCTTTTTCCTCAACTTAAAAGTATGTCAAGAGCATCTGTCCATGTCATTAAATAGTCTTTCATAAGCTCAGAGGGAAACACTATAAATTATTTCGCCATTGTTGTTTCAAATTTAGCTTTAGGTTCTTTGCCATTTTTCATTGCTGTCAATAGTGCTTTGATCAACATCTTGGTTAACTGAATGTTTATTTGTACGTCCATGGCTACTGCCCTGCATAAAGCCCTGGAAGTGGAGTTTCAAGAGATGTGAACATTTTTTTGTAGGAGGTACTCTTTTCAAAGCCAATCAGAAATATTCAAGTAGGAGGTCAATGACCAAATTTCTAAGCCTTTACTTCCCTAAAGAACTTGCAAATGCTTAAAAAAAAAAAAAAAAAAGGTTAGGAGAAAAGCATGAATCATCATTAAGGCTGACTTCCTCAACAGAGAAATAATGTCTTTTATGTTCTATACTAAGGTAAATAAATAAGCTATTGTTGTGTGCTACTTAAATTCAGTTACCATTATTTCTTGTTTAGGAGCTGGGAGAATTTCACGTATCAAGAGAGAAAGCCTACCCGATCACATCCTCATTGCTAATCAAATAACAAGTACCCAGGACCATCTGGGAGAGACGGACCTTCAATACAATGATAGATAGCTCTTTTCCTTATTCTGAGGGTATGTTTATTGCTTACTCAATCCTACCAACTTAATAACACTTCCAAGTCACATTAAGTCCAAAAGTCAAAATGAGGAGTTTGAACTAAACGGTCTACCTTGAGGATACATAAATCCTATAGATCAGTTGTTTTTGTTGAACTTCTTTTAATCAATATCTCTACTTCCATTGGAGATATATGACTTTAAGCAAATTCAAATATGAACATACAGATTTTCAAAGTAGATACATTAAAGGTGGCCAAAGAAATCACCACAGAATTCCTTATTCCCTGTCATTGTCCCTCTCTTAAGTAAATCTGTATTTGCGCGTGCGTGCACACACACATACACACACACACACACACACACACACACACACGTAGCAAATACATTCATTAACTCTGCTGTTGCAGAATAAAAGTAGCTGGAGATGATTCATAAATTAATGAATGTGGATGTCTTTCAATAAAACTTTATTTACAAAAACAGACAGCAGCCAGATTTGGCCCATGGGGCATGGTTTGCCAACCCTTGCTTTAAGTAACATGCTCCTTGCTGCATGCAAAATATTTTATTTGACAACCTCCATTGTATTAGTTTCTTAGGGTTCTCATGATAAATACCTATAGATTTGGTAGCTTACAACAACAGAAATGTATTCTCTTACAGTTCTGGAGGCCAGAAGTCTGAAACCAAGATATCAGCAAGGTTGAGTCTCTCTGGAAGTTCTGAGGGATAACCATTTGGTGTCTCTCTCCTTGCTTCTGGTGGCTACCAGCAAACCGTGGCATTCCTGGCTTGTGGAGCATAACTCCACCTGCCACCATCTTCACATGGCCTCATCTGGGTGCTGTGTCTGTTTCCCCTTTTTTCCTAAGGATTTGTCATTGGATTTGGGACCTGCCCCAATCGAGGCTGATCTCATCTCAAAATCTTTACCTTAATTACATCTGCAGACACCCTTGTTATAAATGAGGTCACATTGCAGGTGAAGATATTGGGGGCAGGGGGGCACAATTCAACCTACTCCATCCACTTACAATATTACTTCACCCACCAAGAAATTCAAGGGCCCATGAGCCATAGAACACAGTTCACTGATGCACAGACTCAGATGTGCTCCATGTGCCATATTCCCTGTGAAAGCTAACAAATCCATACTGCAAAGCCCAGCAGCATTACTGAGGGGTGAAAGTTATGTCCTCAGATTACGTTTTATAAAGCTTTTGGTGTCTATAGATGATAAACAGATGTGCTTCCAATAACAGATTTAGAAACAAATCAAACATCACCGCCAAAGTCAACAAATGCTAAAGACACTCCTAGCTTACAGAAACTCATTTCCCACATCAAGGAGATGTGCGGTACCGGGGACGTCGATCTTGTGTGAGTGAGTTTTCTGTCTGGGCTGCATGCACCACACTGAGAGGAAAACTTGTGCGTGAAGGAAACAGGAAAGGTAACCAACCTATGACCAAAGGTGGCAAGTGCAGAAGAAATGTCTAAAATGTTTTAGTAGACACAGTCGTTCAACACTCACAGATCATTTAAAACTCATTCTCATCTTGGAGCAGCTATCACAGGTATATACACATAGATCTAAACAACTTTGGTCACAAACACTAAGATGTCTGATTTAGCTTCCGGAAACCTTTGTGACCTAATCAGCAAACAAAGCCTGATGGGAACTAAGGTGGAAATGTAGGTGGAGAATTTTCCTTAGAAATGGGAAACTATCTCTAACGAAGTGTAGAAGGAAGACAGTAAATGAGGGTGATTAAGTCACTTAAAGGAGATACAAGTCAGAGCTAAATAGAAGATCAGAAACTGAGAGCCACATGAATTTGTTTCGTCCTGTTGGAAGCATTATATCCTTCAAAATGGAAAGTTATCTGCCTCAAAGTATGTCAAGACGAGAATGACTACTTGGAGGCTTCGTTCTGAGGGGACAAGATGCCATGGAATGGGAAGGCTTTTAAAGGGAAACAGCCTAAATGGGTTTCCTGTAGGTGGCTAAGGGTTCCCAGATGGGAGACATCCCCCATCTGGAAGTCCTAGACCAGGAAACGGTGCCCTGTGCCAGGGAACACTGCAGGGCCTGTGGGTTCTCGCTTCTGGGTCCAGCCCTAAGAGCAGGTATTTCCATGTGACAGATCCAACAAACACTAGAGCAGGGAGAGGGGGTGACGGACGAGGTGAGTCCTGCGGGTCTTAGGTATAAAAGGAGGAGGGGTAGGGTGAGCTGGATACTATCTAGAGAGGAGAATCATGGACTACCAACCAGGAACAAAGGACCAGAGAGCTTTGTCGCTCTCTTTAACCTTGGTAATTCCCCATGTCCCTTCGCTGAGGGCGTGGACTCCCTCACTGTTGTGGGGAGAGTTGGCTCTCTGGAGGCCCTTCCGATGGTCCCAGCATTCTGCTTCGGTAAGTCCTCCTCATTTGCTTTCCTTCAGACTGCAATGACCTTCCTCACATGTTAATGGCCCAGAGCCCCCTCCCCGTCCACTCCCAGCGTGGTGTCTTCACACACCCCTGCATGGATTCAGTTACGCCACCTCCAGACTTCACCTTGCTTCGTAACCAGCGATTGCCCTTGAGACACACAAACCACAATCATCTCGGGCTTGTGGTGGTGCCCCACAAGCCAGGCCCACGGGACATGGCTGAGAAAGCCCACAGCACGCCACGACCCAGCCCATGCAAGGACAGTATTATCAGAATGGCCCCAGGAGCTGGGAACTAGGAGTCTGGCCTCGTCAGCTGCCAGTCTGGGGACACACACGAAGCTCAAGAAATGAAACAGGCGGCAGCACTGTGATGAAGAAAGGAAAGCAGACTTAGTCCGTCTGGGAAGGGAGAGAGTGGCTGTGGAAGGAGAGGCTGGACACCGGGTGGGCAGGTCCCGGACGCCCACCGGAGAAAGGGCATCTTCAGGAACCCGTTGGTGCCTTTGCGTTCCCGGCAGCGTGCTGGGGAGCCAAGCCGACGTCGGCGTTAACCACCGAGCTCTGCGGGTTCGTTTCTTACCAAAATGTAACCTCGCTTATCCACGTGAATATACTACCTGAGGTACACCAAAAGTCGGTGCGCATACAGAAACTGTCCCTATGTAACCCCTTGGTACCCAGCTACCGATCCTGCCTCCCCCAGGTAGGCTGCGGTTCCCCACCCCCAGTTCCTCCTCCTGACATGCACCTGCCCCTTGCGGCAGTGGCCAATGTGGCTTTTCTGTGCCCATCCCTGTACTTGACTTTCAGACTTCTCTAACCGAAAGGCTGCTGCGTAGATTTGAAACAACAAATGTTACATTGCAATTAGTAAATAACTTATCAGTTTTCCAACAAGAACAATGAAAACATAAAAATGAGTCCACTGAAAATTAAAAACAAAAAAGCTTTTTAAAAACTAAAGCGAAGTAGATTTAAAGGAAAGCTCTCATTTGGTAAGTCTGGTCATTGCAGCTAATCCTAATTCCTCCCGATGGATGAAAAGGTAGTAGTGGGGCGATACTTGAATGTCGCTTTTGAGAAACAAATTCACACCTTACTGCGGAGCTCCCAGAGCAGGGACACTTAACCTAGAGTCCACTAAGTGACCAACTGTCCCAGTGTGCATAGGACTTTCTTCATTGTAGCACTGAAAGTCCTGAGTCTTGGGAAACAGTTGCTAACCCTTAAACAGAATTCAAGAGGTTCCTAAATCTGAATGGGAAGCATATTACATCTTTATTTTTACTAAGCTCTACCTGAAATGAGCAAATTTCAATGATGAAGGTAGGCAACAAATCAGTGATAGTAGCAATATCTGTGACTCGGTCACCAATAGAAATCCCAGCCATTTTCATACCATTTTAAATTTCAGTAAGTATCTTAAAATATCACATGTCCATCCCTACTTTGAAATAAATAGGTATTTAAGTCACCACTTGATCTTATTTAATGCATTAATTTAAGAAATCTATGAGGGCTGTCCAGAAAATATCTAGCCACGTAATATGAAAAGTAGATGCACTGATGGCTCGATTTTTTTCAGACAGCCCCTCGTATATTTCTTATAAAAAATTCTGTGTTTACTATTTTGATCATTATATTCAATGTAATTGGATTTTTAAATTATGAGCTGTTGTCTTAAGGCTTCACTAGACTGCCAGTGTTCATTTGTAAGAGTCTCAGTTCCACCTAACTCCAAGCACAGTGATTCTTCCCTCATCTAAATCCCACTCCCTTCACAGGACCTTGGGGAGGTTCACTAACTTTTGGAGCATTTTCCAGTCACATCCTAGATATCTTCTAGTCTGTGTTGCTTTTATGTACAAATGTGTATCACCCATTGCATTCTTTCTAGGAATGGACTCCAGTCAGATGTCTCCTTTAGCAAATTCAATTCCACCAATATGATATTATTCTTCTTGATATGGATAGAACCCCAGTCACTTGGAGCTGCTTCTCTGTCCCTTCAAAGGTTTGGTACCATAGAGGGAACACTATAATATCTATGAGTTTTATGAATACAAGTTAACCAGTTGCCTCCAAAGACTGAAAAAAAAAGGTAGCTATTATAAAGGAGACCCATTATTTTCATATTATCAGAGCAAGGGAAAGAGGGATTCATTTTTCATCCTATTGAGACATTAGCTTTATTTTAACAATAGCTTTTAACCCAGAAATGTCAGTGTCTTACTACTAGAAAATCTTCATTATTCCGTAGGTGTGGAAGGCAGCGGCCTACCAAATGGAAGGGCTGGGGACCTTTCTTAAATCCCTGTCACTGCCCTGCTGGGCTGACAGATGTTGACATATCATCAGATCAAACAGAACCCAGGAGATCACACCTAAGATGAACTCTTAGGTCCAGGCTGCTGCTGACACTGAGGCTGTCACCCCATATGGTCTTGGACATTTTAGAAACCCTTGTCGATAGCATAACTGTTCGTCACCACTTACCCAGGACAGGAGCAGTTTCTGACTCTTCTCTTCACATAATTATTAAGAGGACTTCATCTCCCACTCAAGAATATCATGATGTGGACAATACATGAGATCACCCTACTTAGTAGTCATCTAGTCTAGCCACTTCCTTTCATAGAGGAAACTAAAACCCAGTTAAGTGCAGTGACTGATGCAAGGTCACTGAGTAAGGCATTGGCACCAATTTACCAATCCCAAACTATTCATCCAGACTTGTGCTAGTATCTCCATTCATTAGTGATTACGGGCAATGTTTTCCCATACCCATGGGCTGGATTTTTCTTTTTTTCCTATTGAAGTATGATTTACATATAATAAAATATACAAATCTTTAGTATTTGTGCAGAAATACCCACAGCAGCTCTATTTGTAGCAGCCAAAAACTGGAAACAACCAAAATGTCCATCAGCAGATGAATGGCTAAAACAATTGTGGTGTAGCCATGCCATGGAATACTATACGACTCCACAATAAAAGGAACAGACTACTGATACACTCAACAGCACGATGAATCTTAAAATAATTATGCTGAGTGAAAGAAGCCAAACCTAAAAGAGTTCATACTGCATGCCTGCATTTATATAAAATTCATGAAAATACAAACTAATCTGTCAAGACAAAAAGCAGATCACTGGTTGCCTGGGGATGGGGGAGGGGAGCAGGTGGTGAGGAAGGATAATGAAGAGGACACAGAGAAATTTGGGGAGGTAGTACGCTCATTATTGCAATGGTGGTGATAGTTTTTTGTGGGTGTTGAAATGCATCAAATTTTACGATTTAAGTATCTTAGATGTATTGTACGTCTGTTACAGATCAATAAAACACTTCATGTTTTTAAAAATGATCTGAAAAGCTCAGCGAGATTCCCATCCCTGCCTCTGGCCTGTCCTCCCCTTCCCCCTGCCCTGTGCTGTCCTCCGAGAAACAGCTGATCACTTAGGGACCGTATCTCCTCTATGGTTCTTTCTGTCCTCGGCTAAGGGCTTTTGTTTTTTGTTTTTTGTTTTTGTTTTTGCTGCTGTTGTTGTTTTGGGTGTTGTGTTTTGTTTTGTTGACTTGTGGTCAGATATCCATAACATACAATGTACCCTTTTGCTCATTTTTAGGTGTACACTTCAGTGGCATTAAGCACACCCACACTGTGGTGCAACCCTCACCACCATCTGCCTCCAGAACGTTTTCATCTTCCCTCCCTGAACCTCTTCACCCACTAAACACAAATGCCCCATCCTCCTCCCCCAGCCCCTGACAAACACCATCCTACTAATCTGACTGCTTTCCATAACACGTGTAACCGGGACCCCTCCTGTAGGCCCCTCTGTGACGAGCTCGTTTCACTTAGCATAACGGGAGCAGGGGTCTCTTATAACTTCCTACTCCCCAACTGGAGTGAGAGCTCTTCTGGGTGCTGAGTTACAATCTCACCTCTTATCTGACACAAAACCCTAGAACTGAGGAAAGGGTAGACGTAGTTGATGAAGCACAGGATAATGAATCACTAAAAGCCCCACACATGACAGCCTCAGCTCTGCGAAGGTCCTCGGGTTTGGCAGCATCTGCGAGGAGAGAACAGCAGCCTTCCCAGGCACGCGGGGACGACGGAGCGGCCACGGGAGCGCGCGCCTTCCCAGGCACGCGGGGACGACGGAGCGGCCACGGGAGCGCGCCCCTTCCCAGGCACACGGGGACGACGGAGCGGCCACGGGAGCGCGCCCCTTCCCAGGCACACGGGGACGACGGAGCGGCCACGGGAGCGTGCGCCTTCCCAGGCACGCGGGGACGACGGAGCGGCCACGGGAGCGCGCCCCTTCCCAGGCACGCGGGGACGACGGAGCGGCCACGGGAGCGCGCGCCTTGGCTCTCCCCGGGCTGTCCCCCTGCGGCGCCGTGTTACTTCTGCGGCTTCAGTGAGAGACGTACATCACACTGACAGACATAACATCGTAAGTGAGTCAATTTTCCCACAAAGTAATAAATAAATTTAACACCATTTCAATTAAAATTCCAACCAGATTTTGGAAATAGAAAGCAGAGGGCAAGCAAAGCACAACCTAACATGACAAAATGACTATTAAGCTCAGCCTAAAGAAGAGCTATGCAAAAATCACCAAAAATTATTGAAAAACAATTAGTAATGAGGGACTAGCTTTGGCAGATATTAAACATATAAAAAAGTTACTATAATTAAAAGTGTATTATTAGTGATGAGTGGACAGAAAAATCAATATATTTTATTCTAGGATAGAAATTCTAAAAGCAGGTCCAAGAATTCATATGATTATAATGATACTTTAAATCAGAGATTAAATAAATGGTATTGAAAATGGTCATTTGTCCCAACTACCTGAGAATGACTAGTTCGGAAATTAAAGTTACAGTCACGGAGGTTCCCCATATCTGAAGAGAAGTGGTGGTCATCGTCATTTTTAGCAAAATCTTTCCACTTTATTTATTTTCCATTTCATTTACCAAATCCCTCAAATGTTTGGATTCACTAACCACCTTGCAACCTGTCACCTACCCAAAACAAACCACATTTTTTACTGGCATATTTTAAAGAATTGGGGTTTCCTTTACCTTACTGCAGTGGGAGGAGTGTGAGGAGTATTCTTCAGATACTTCCAAGACTGACTGTTATTTACAGATGTTCAGTGAACATGAACAAGCCCTTTCTATCGGCCAAGCAACATGTTAGGTGCTCGGGATACAAAAGTGAGTCAGGTTCAGCCCTACCGTTTAATCGAACAGTAAGTCAATAGCCTGCAGTCAACGTCATCTCTTTGCTTATTGTTTGGCTGCGATTTGGGTATGATAAGGGGAGCATGTTGGGTAAAATTAAGAAACACCAGGTAAAGATCTGAAACCCAAGAGAAATTAATCGGTATGGATCTGTGCAGAGATTCCGCTGGACCGTTAGATTCCGAGGGCCGTGTCCGAGGCTGCCCACTCCAGCAGATTGGCTGAATTGGACGGATCGGCCAGGTTCCCCAGCGCACCGCGGAGCAGTCACAGCCGGGCGCTCTATCACTGCCCTGGCCTCCCCCTGAAACAAATCTGGCCCGGGCCGCGTTAGGCCGTGACATACAAAATATGGCATAATTGTAGATTGTAATCATCGTGATGATAGCTGACTGGATAAGAGAGGTCAAATCCCATTTTTATATCCTGAATTTCAAAAATATTGTTTCGTCAGAAAAATCAATTTCTCATTTTTCTAGCATTCACTTGAAAAGGGTATAATTGATCAAGCCTGAGTCCCTTACATCGCCTAGGACCATGTGAAAGGCGCAGACCCGACAAGCTGCTTGGCTCCGGGGCTGGGCAGGCGGTGGTCCCCGGCACCCAACACCCAGGGGCCCGAACAGCTTCAAAGCAAGAACGCGCTTTACATCCTTTGGTTAATGCTGTGGGGGAGACACAGGCTCCAGGACATACAGACGCTCCGCTGGCTCACTTGGGCTTTGTGGTCCAATTTGTGGATGAGATGTTTATAAAATCCGGTGATTACAGTGCCATCTCATTAACATCTGTTAAGTGAAGACCGCAAAGTACAGGATAGGAACGCCCATCTGAGGGGAGAGGGAGGAAGAAGAGGAACAGGGAGACGGGTTTCCTATCTCCTACAGGCAAAAGGGGAGACTCAGAGGGACAGGACCCCACCCCACTTCCTTTCAGTTAGATGTCTCCTTGCTGAAGGAAAAAGAGAAGAGGAGGAAGCACAGCTCTTCTGTTTCTCAGTTGGGTCGGATCTCCAAACCAACCAAATCCAAGGCGAGCCCAAGTCAATGTCCGTGACTTTGAATTCTCCATTCCTTGTATAACTTAGTCAAAGGGATGCCTCCTCCAGGTTGTCTGCCTCAACTACATTTACTCCACAGGATGTCTGCATGTGTAGAGAGGCTGGGTGGACTGGACTGAACCCACAGAGCTTTGAGCACAAAGCTGCCATCGTGTCTTGTGATGGGTTTCTGTCCTGTCCTTGTGAAGAAGCAGTGGGACTTCATGAAGAAAACCAAGGCTATGCAGTCAGAAAAGCTTGGATTCCAGTCCTAGCACTGGCACATACTGGTCATAGAACCTCCGATAATACCCACTTCCCAAGGATGTCACAGTGAGGCACGGTGGAGCAGGGCCTTCGTGAATTATATAATACCTGAACTAATGAACAGACACTCAATGAATGGTAGCTACAATGATTAACACTTTACTGATATCACTGACTTTTCTCTCCAACTCAATCTCACACTTACAGGTGGCTCAGATAATGCATTCCGTGCAGAACCAGCAATAGGACTATCCATTCAGTGGACATTCAGTAAATACCAACCAAACGTATGACTGATGCTGTGTCCAGAGGGCGTGCATCTGAAAGTTGGACTCAACCCTCAATGATTAATCGAACTTAGTGATCACAGCTATGGTGTGTACAGCGACTTTACTTGAGCACTCTGCAAAATTTCAGAAGGGTCTTTCTTCTTTGTCAATTATAGAATCATCTAGATCGCCGGCATTTCTTCCTTCCTAACACCTTACGCAACTCTAATCCTCACTACACACACAAGCACACACACATACAGAGCAAGGATTATTTCTATAGTGCTTGGAGTTACTGAACATAGAGCTAGAACTCCACACGAGGATGCAGAGGCCCAGAGCAGGGACTCTCTCACACAGTCGACAGAAAAACTGGGGTCCTCATTTGTATCTTTTACCCACATGTACATGTTTGGGGCAGAGGGGCAGAGGACCTTCAGCTGGAAAGTATGCTTCTGTGACTTTAATTCTACCCTGCCCTTCATGCTTCTGGCCTGCGGAGCCTACCGACATGCATAATTAACCCTCTGCAGCCAGAGACTGCGGGGCAGAGGCAGGAGACTGAACCTGTTCTCCTCCCAAGGGCCAAACACAGGCATGGAGGGTAGGAGTCACAAGTCAGAAAAGGGATTCCTAACCCTCCTAGCCTGAAAGCGATTGATTGGGAGGTAATGAGATTTTCAAGATGATGTCACAGAAACTATTGGAGAGATTCTTGCATGGGGAGGAAACAGGAGTGGCCGCCAGGATTCTAACCTACTCAGATCCCGGGGGGCAGGTCTGCAGTGAGCAGGCCCCCCTGGCAGGAGAGGAGAGGGAGTGATGACAGCACCACTGGTGCAGTGGCTTTGGAGCCTCTCAGGCCTCAGAGCTCTGCTCCTAAACCCCCTGGTTCATGCTGAATAGGTTCTTATGATAGGGTTCATTGCTATAGACAGAGCCACCTTTTCTTAAGGAGCTAGGAAAAACCCATTAAATTCTTTAAGGGAAGAAGCCTGGAGAAGAGACTTTTGTTTTAATCCTTCAACCTTAGAAACTTAAAGGTCGTGGTCTGCCAGCTGGTGATTCTTCCCTCTCCGCTGGAATGTCCTGAACTAAGGAACAGACCCCTCAATGAATGGTAGCTGCAATTATTACGATTGTGCTGACATCACTGACTTTTCTCTCCAAGTCAATCTCAAGCTTTCAGGTGGCGCAGACAATGCATTTCGTGCAGAGCCAGCAACAGGATTATCCATTCAGTGGACAATCGGTAAACACCAACCAAACGTGTGAATGATGCTGTGTCCAGAGGGAATGCATTTGAAAGCTGGACCCAACTGCTCCTTCCCCAAGCACACACTTTCCTTGCCCCTAGGATTCCCTCTCATCTCTGTAAGGAGAACAAGCAGCAGATGGCCCAGGATGCACTTGAAAGACATTCAGATGCCCTCCCGCCCTAAGTCTAGCTGCTCTACCTGACTGCAGCTGGCCTGAATCAGCACTGTCGGAGACACAGCTTCGCATTAAAGCAATTGCTCTAGAAGGGCCTGGTAGGTGCATAACGAGCACCGTAAACATTGAGGCACATGTTAGTCTACCAACTTCTTAGCAAAGGTCCTGACCAGAGTAGGGTTGAGACCAGAAGGTCTAGATGGGTGGCAGCTGAGGATTCTCTACACAGGGACTTCCCTGGTCATTTACTGGAAGATCTAAATAGATAAATGATAATTATCCAATAAATATGCATTGAGTACTTTTGTGTTGTGGTTGCTGTTTGAGCACAGCGAAGGCCGCTCTGCAGAAATGTAACTCCCCACAGAGACATGGGGGATAGAAGAAAGTGGTACGCAGAGATCCCTCCTGTGCTAACGGGGGCCTGGCTATTTGGTACAAAGCAACAGGGAGATGGGAAAGGAGACGCCTCACCCATGAGCTGGACTCACCCCAGAAGGCTGAATGATGGAGATGAAATGAGAAGGATTTTGATAAGCAGAAAAGGCAGGACACTGCAAACAGGAAAAACATTGGGAAAGGTGTGGGAAAGGGAAGGAGTGGGAAGGAGAAGAGCTTGAGCAAACTAGAGAGTCACTTGAGGAGGGGTAGGACATCAAGTCAGAAAAAGTCTAGATAAAGCTTGTCCAACCTGCAACCCAACACGGATTCGTAAACTCTAAAAACATTACGAAAACTATGCACGGACCTTTCTTTTAGTTCATCAGCTATTGTTAGTGTTGGTGTATTTCATGTGTGGCCCAAGACAATTGTTCTTCCAATGTGGCCCATGGGAACCAAAAGGTTGGACACCCCTGGTCTATATGGTGGTACCTCAAATGTAAGACAGAGAATTTAGAAGTTTCAAAGAATATAAATATGTCACCAGGTCCACCCCTTGAAATGGTCTCACCCATCATTCTCACCCTCTCTGCACAAGCCTCCAGGTCTCCCCACGATCTCTCAATGAATTTGCGGTAATGGTTGTATGTGGCTTAGAGATCCTGAACATTCTCAGCACCTGCCACTTCCCAGCTTGCAGAGACTCTGACATTTGAGGCAATTCCTTCTCATCGTGACCCTTTCTTCTCTTCCCCTTGTCCTTTCCTTCACCACAGGTACTGCACTTGCTACTCTGCCCATACCAGCTCCAGATAATCATCATTTATCTGATCATTTATTCAGCATTTAGAGGATACCTCCTATATGCCAGGCATGATGCTAAGCACTGTGCAAAGAATATCTCATTTAATCCTCACAATGACCCCATGAAGTACAGATTACTAATTACAATCCTCAGCTAGCAAACTGAGTCTCAGAGAGGTTAAACAATTGTGTAAGGCCACACAGCTGGAAGAAGTGAAGTTAAGATTTTCACCCAGGTCTTTGGAACACCCAAACCCAAGTATGCCCCAGTTTTTACTCCATAAAAACACGAGAGTACAAAATTGTATAAAAAGAAAAACCAAAGTTTGAATCCTGTATAATTTGCCTTGGCCAGCCCGACCTGTTTGGACACTGGAGGTATTTTGGCTCTCTCTGAAATTCTCTTTTTAGCCCTTGACCAAATTTCCTAGATGCAGATCAACTATGCACAACTGGTCCCAGCATTTATTCTTATAAACTATTATATTATAATCCTTAATCCTTGATCCTTAATCCAGGGCTACAAAATGTATTAGGTCTTTGAACTGTCCCAGGTGGCATGGAACCATCATATCTTTTTGAGACAAAAAGAAAATAATAATTGGTTAAAAGATGGACGTGGTCCAACAGGGACCAGTTCTAAGCAGGTTCAGAGAGCACAGGTAGGCTACATGAGCCCATGGTGCAGACCCACATGTCCTCCAGCCTACTGAACCAGCACCTCTCCTACAGCTGCGTGAAGCAGCCTCTCAGGACCCCCTGATGCAAGTGGGGATCACTAAGTTACCACTGCCCTACAGCCCACTTAAGGGTGGCCCAGAAGACAGCAATCTTCCCAGAGAGCAGAACTTCAAGTAATATACCTGTCTCCTTCTTTATATAGAAAGATGCATGGTTAAGGCCAGAATGTACATTAACTCATGGCCAATGGCCTAGCTGCTTAGCCCAGGGCTTAGCAGGACATAATATGAAAGCTTGGTTTAGGAAGAAGCATTTGGATGACTAGGGAAGAGGGCATGAATGATGAAGATTCTTGTTAATAATTCTCAGCAGAGAGCATCTCTCGTGGAAGACATTCAGCAACCAAGTTGATAAGAGTGAATCAGTCTATCTTTGCCGTTAGCCACCCCAGGGCTGGGACAATGCATGAATAAACTATTAATAGCAATAATCACAGTGATGAAGCCTATGCATAAGCCCAACAACACATCCTCCTACCTACCAGGTGCCAGCACCAAATATCGCCAACGTACAGCACCATCCCACAAAGAGGTCCCTGTGCCTCAATACAGGAAAACTCTGAAGAGCTGTCCCAGCTCCAATCTCCATGTAGAATCAACTGTGGCCTCACTGCTCCTGAAGCACAGGTCAGTTTCTCCCTTTGCCCAACCCCACCTTACACATGTCTCTCCTGAACACATTCACAATAAAGTTTCTAAATCATACTCTGTCTTGAAGTTTATTTCCAAGTACCCAATCTAAGATGGCCATGCTCACACACATGCCTCCTTCATGGCCTACACAGACTGCACTGGAACAGAGAGCAGGACAAGTTTCTTGTCTTGGCTCCATCTCCTTAAGTTAACTCTCTAATTAGTCAAACCTACCTGTTCTCCCAAAATCTGGGTGGGTAAATCCTCCCTCCATGTCTCATACTGAATCTGGGAGGCTATACAGGTTATTAAATAAACCCATTGCAAAGTATCCTGCTTCTTCCAAAGAAAATGTTGGACTACAGATATAAATAAAGTGTTGGTATAAAGACAGGGCAATAGGGACACTTAATGTCAGAAAGTTCATATGCTGGCTGGTATTCTTGTAGGCTGGTCCATTAAAAAGGGCTAAGAAGACTAGGCCATTAAGGTCAAATAACACCATGGAAGTCACTTCACCTCCTCCATAATCCTGTTTCCTAATCTATTTTAAAAGCTTGTTCTGACTACCCTCTAAACTGTCAGGAGGATCTTATCTGTAAAGATAACAGTACCCACCCCATGAGGTTCTTAGGAAGCCTATATGAGATAAAAGTTTATGATGTCTGGCACATATTAAACACTCCATATATGGCCACAGCATCAAGTGCAAAGATGCTTGCAAAACTACTTTGAAAACTGTAATATTCTACAAAAATGCCAGCACTCATGATTACAACAGAATGCATTTAATATGTAACATCTTACATTTTTCAGAGGTTTAGCCTTATCTCCCTAACAAGAACAAGGTCCTTCTCTTCCACATTACTTAACTTCAAAACAACTTGCGCAGTGTTCGCCCCTCGGTAGACGGCTGAAATCTTTTCCCTGACTTGCAAGACAGGAACCAGTGAGTAAAGTCACATCTCAACAACCTGTGAATACAGGGAGGTGCAAATGCTTCTGTAATACTGTCGAAGAAAGATGCTTTTTTTTTTTTTTCCATCACACTAAAAACGGGGAGAGGCAACAAGCCACCTGAAATGCCACCCAATGATTTCAAATGTATTTCTATTTGTCTGAATGTATTTCAACCAAGTTACTGCTAATCACCTGCTAGTTCAGGCTGCTGGGGTGTGTACACTGGTTTCCCTTTGCATTTTATTAAATGAGGAATCAAGGATTACATCTATCCCACACTCACATTTTTTAATGGAACCAAAATCCTCTGAGGATTATCTTAAATCCAGGTAATTTTCTTAAGTGGGACATGAATGTAGCCAGATAGCTGCACAGTTAGAAACCTGTCTCTCTGTCTCCTTAAAGTGATTTCATAAATCTGGATCCCTGGGCCACCGAACCACTTCAGGGTTGGCCTATACCCATGTTAGGAGGAAACACTCTGATCAAAATTCAAAAAACACTCAAACAAATGCCGGCTCAGGAGGATCTGGAAAAACTCCATCAGTCCAGGCCACCCCGCTTAATTCGATCGTTAAGCAGCCCCAGCTCCACACTCACTCCCTGGGCAGGGGCTTTTCTTCCGTACCCGCAGCGCAGTCTCTGGCTCTGTGTCAGGAACCCCAGGCTACAAATCAGCCAAACACGTTTCTTTTCCAGTGCCGCCCCAAATCTCACGTCCTACTTATGCCTTCCGGATACATAGTAACTTCTGGAACCCGTCCCCTTTGTGAAACTTGGAATTCCCCCACGTAAGTGACCACCCACCAGGCTGGGCCAGGAACGTTGTTCGGCCTTGGCCCCTCCCCACCGGACAGAGCCCAAGGCCTGAGCAGAGCAGCCGCGTGCTAGCAGGGCAACAGCTGTGAAAAGTACACAACGATGGCCTAAGACTGAGTTGCATTTGGTGTCTGAAGACAGGTCTCCATGTCACAGAGGAAACATACCACGGAAATCTTTTTATTCATTTTTATTATAAAATGCTGTTTCCTCCATCAACGATCTACACTGATGTTACACTGAAGGACTTAAAAGTTTCGCTCATGTAGGAATTATGAAGTACAAATTGGGCATTACACAGTAGGCATGGGGATGTAGGATGCAGAATAAGGAATACTGTCAATCATACTGTAATAACTGTGTGGTGGCAGATGGGTACTAGATTTGTCAGCGTGATAGATGGGAAGTGGGGTGGGGAGCAGGGTGAAAAGGCGAAGGGATTGAGAAGTTCACATTGATAGTTACAAATAATCATGGGGGTGTACAGTAAAGCCAAGAGAATATAGTCAGTGATATGGTAATGACTTTGTATAGTGCAGGTGGGCACTAGACTAGTCAGGGGGATCCCTTCTTAAATTATATCAATGTCTAACCTGTACACCTGAAATTAATATAAAATAATACTAAATGTCAACTATAATTGAAAAATTAAAAAGGGGGAAAGGAAAAGGGGAATAAGAGGGTTGAAACTTCCAGGTATAAAACAAGTAAGTCACGGGGAGGCAATAACGTACAGCATAGGGTACAGAGTCCACCACCCTGTGACAGCATGGTACGGTGTCACATGGTGGCTGGACTCACCATGGTGATCCCTTCTTTAGGTATCTAAATGTTGAATAACTATAGTATAAACCTTAAACTAATACAGTATTGGACACTAGCTGTATTTTAATAAAAAACTTCAAAAAAAGACTAACTCCTACTTGACTAAGTTGGGACACTGATTCCCATAAGTCACAGTAGCCATGTCTCAAATCAGCTTTTGAAAACATTCTCGCCGGGTTCCATTCCCTTAGAACACTGTAACTGAGGTATTAGTGCTGAAATCCCACAGCCCTCTTATTTTCTAGATGAAACAGACACTCGTGGTAAGTGGCTTAATGGCAGGATCAGTAAAAGAGGGAGGGCTAGAATCTAAGATTCTAGGCTCAAATCTCCACCTCGTCTTCCGATTTATTCCAATACAACAGGATCCAACATCCTATGAAATAAGTTGAGTATTATACTCCTTTCTGACAAAAAGATAAAAGTGAGACATGAGGAGGTCACATGGTTCAATCATGGCAGAACTTCGACTAGAACTCAGGCGTGCTAATGTCTAAGCCAGTCTCTCTCTACTCTGTCAAACCAAAGTGCTCTAACTTGACTTCCGTTTTCTGATTGAAAAACATGTAAACTTGCCCCAAATTGGTATATTTAGGTCTAGCCAATGTCCCACAAGAACTAATCTGAATCCTATTTTACTGGTTTCCTTTTTATTATTTTAGTCATTCTTTACTAGAGCTTGCTTTCCTGTCATTTTTCTACTATCTTGAGGTAAATATTTACATAACTTGTTTCCAGTCTTTCTTCTCCCAGATTTGCATTTAATGCTATAAATTCATCTCTAAGTATAATTTCAGTTCCATCCCACAAAGTTTTGATAACTCATATTTCCATTAACATTCAATTTAAAACATCTTGTGATTTCTTCTTTGGTCCAAGGTTATTTAAAAGCATACTGCTTAATTCCAAAACTTTGGAGAATTTTCTAATTATCTTTTCATAATTGAGTTCAAGCTTAAATCCTCTGTGGTCAGAGAAGATACTCAGAATGATTAAAATTTTGAAATCTGCTGAGATTAGATTTAGGTCTCAACATACAGTTAATTTTGGTAAATGTTCTATGTGCACTTGAAAATAAGATGCATTCTTGTTATTATTGAGTGCGGAGTTCTATACATGTCAACCAAGTCAAGTTTCTTTATCTTGTTTAGATTTCCACAGCCTTTCTGACATTTTTTTCTCTGTCTACACTATTATTGACAAAGACATGGTCAAGTTTCCCACCATGATTGTGTATTTACCTATTTTTACTCTTAGTTCTACCAAATTTCACTTTTTAATTTAAGGCAATGCTATTGGATGCATAATAATTTATAATTGTTTTAAGTTCCCAATGAATTGAGCCTTTTGTCATCATGAAATGCTACTTCTCTATCATAATGTTTCTTTCCCTAAAGTCTAGTTTGTTGACTATTAATTATATATTTTTCCATCCTTTTTCTTTTAATATTCCTGTCCTCTTCTTTAAGGTGTATCCCTTATAAGTAGCACATAATAGGGTTATGTTTTTATCCAATCTTATTATGTCTGTCTTTTAGCTAATGCATTAAGTTCATTTACATTTAAGGAAGTACTGATATTACTTGTATCATCCATCTTATTAGTACTTGTTCTGTGTGTTTTATGTTCCTTTTCCTCTCTTTGTCTTATTTTAAACAAGTATTTCTTATTATCTGATTTTCTCCCTATATTAGATTGTTAGTCACACATTCCATTACTATTCTTTGAGCTGTTAGTCTAAAGAATACAATCAGCATTATTGACTTATTACAATGTGTCATCATTATTTTTATGTGTCAACTTGGCTAGGTTAGCGTACCCTGTTACTCCATCAAACACTAATCTAGGTGTTGCTGTGATGTTACATTGTAGATGTTGTTAACAGCTACAATCAGTTGGCTTTGAGGGAAAGATATTACTCTGACAATGTGAGTGAGCTTCAGCCAATCATATGAAAGGTCTGAACAGCAAATGTGAGGTTACCTTGAGGAGGAAATTCTGCCTCAAGACTGCAACATCAGCTCCTGCCGGAGAGTTTTCAACTTGCTCACCTGCTCTATAGATTTGAGACCTTTCAACCTCCACATAAGCCAATTCCTCAAAATAAAAATGATTGATCTCGTACACAACTTAAAATGACTTAGTATCTTTTCTATTTCCCAAGAAATGCTATGAAATTAAAATAGTTAACTCAATTTATCCATCCCTCATCTTTTATTTCATCATGCACTTTAATTCTATATATTTTTAATACCCCACAGCATATTGCTGTTCTGTATAGTCAATGTTCATTTATTTTTATCCACATATCTATTCTTTCCAATCCCTTTCACCCCTCCCTGCATTTACGTGTTTCCATACAGGATCATTTTCCTTCTGCCTGAAGAACTCCCTATGTCTGCTAGCAACAAATATTCTCAATTTTGATGATCAGGCAATGTCTTTATTTTGCCTTCACATTTGAAGGATAATTTCACTGGGTACAAAATTCCATATATGCCCCTTCCCCACACCTTAAAGATGTCATTCCATTGCCTCTGGCTTCCAACTTACGATTCTGCTAATTCTGGATTCTTTGAAAGTAATACATGGGTTTTCCCCCCAGGTTTCCCTTAAGAATTTTCAAGCAATTTTATTATGAGAGTATTCTTTTTCTTTCTTTCTTTCTTTCTTTTTTTTTTTGAAGTTCAGAGACCTTCTGAAACTTGATGATTTCATCTAATTTGAAAAATTCATGTCCATTTTCTGCTCAAATAATGCTTCTACCTTATTTCTTTCCACTGGTTATTCTTGAACCCCAATTTTATACATGTCAAGGCTTTTCATTGAGTTATATAAGTTTCTTGTGCTCTCTCCTATGTTTCTATCTTTTTTCCCTTTCAATGGTTTAGCTTGTGTTTTCTATTCCTCAGACTTCCAGTTCCCCAACAGGCACAGGGACTTCTACCACAACCTGGTAATAGTGAGGAAATTCTCTTACCCTTCCCTAGTAAATGTAAGGAGAAGCCAGGTAAAGAAAAACGTTGGGAGTTCCTTGGTGGTGTAGTGGCTAGGCTTCAGCACTCTCAACGCTGTGGCCTGGGTTTGATTCCCGGCCAGGCAACTACCAAACAAACAAACAAAGAAGAAAAATGTTCAAATAAGATCTCATAACACAATACTTAACATGTCCATGTTTCAATGGAAAGTCACTTACACAAATAACTAGGAAAATCTCAACATGAATGAACAAAGAATATCATGAAACACCAACACTGACTCGACAGAGATATTAGAATATTCTGATGAAAGTTTTAAAGCATTCATCATAAGTATCAAATGCACTTGAACCAAATGAGCCAATGTTCTCAGCAAAAATAATACATGATGTAAAGAAGAACCAAGTAGAAATTATAGAAATGAAAAATAAAATAACCGAAAAAGTTTAAAAAGTCAATGGATAACTCAACAGCAAAATGGAAGGGATAAAAGAATCAATGAAGCAGAAGACAGAACAATAGAAAGTACCCAACTGAGTAACAGAAGGAAAATAGACTGGAAAAATGAACAGAGCCTCCGTAGGGACTTGTGGGACCATAATAAAAGACCTAACATTCATGTGATCAGCATCCCAGGAGATAAGAGGACAAAGTGCTAAAAAAAAAAGAAAAAAAGTATGTGAAGAAATAGTAGCAGGTCTGGAAACCTAATGTATAACACGGTGACTACAGTAAAAAATAATGTATTATAATTTGAAATCTGCTAAGAGAGTAAATCTTAATTGTTCTCCCTATACACACACAAATGGAAACTATAGGAAGTGAGGGGTATGTTAATTAGTTTTATTTTATATATAGTTCACAATGTACGAGTGCTGTCCAGAAAGTATCCAGCCATGTAACCATTCTTGTTATATTCACAATGGCTGGATTTTTTCTGGACAGCCCTCATGTATATGTGTGTATATATATATCAAAACATCACATTGTGCACCTTTAATTATATATGATTTTTACTTGTCTAAAATAAATAAATAAAAATATAAAAAAGAAATGATAAAACACTTCCAAAATTTGTCAAAATACATATACTACCAATTCAAGAACCTGAGCAAACCACAAAAACAGTATGAACCCCAATCAATCAAACTCTGAAAACTAAAGACAAAGAAAATTCTCTATAGCAGAGGGAGAAATGATACCTTGCCTACAGGAGAAAAAGAATTCAAATGACATCATATTTCTCATCAGAAACCACAAAAGCCAGAATAAAGTAGCACAATATTCTTCAAGTGCTAAAAGAAAAGAACTGACAACTTCACATTTTATATTGGGTAAGATAAAATACTTTTCCAGTATGAAGGAGAAATCAAGCCATTCTCAGATGGGAGACAAAAAAAAAAAACTAAGATAATTTTGTCACCAGATTTATCCTAAAAGGATAACTAAAGAGTTCTCTAAACAGAAACAATAAAATAAGAAACCTTGGAATATCAGGAAAGAAAAAAAGAATATGAAAAGAGTAAAAATATGAATAAATATACTACATTTTCTTTCTGCTCTTGAGTATTCAAAATTATGTTTGACAATGAGGCAGAAATTATAACACTGTCTTATATGGTGCTAAGTGGATGCAAAGGAAATATTTAAAATAAATATATTATAAATGGGGGAGAGGTAAGATTTCTTAACTTCACTGGAACTGGTAAAATGTCCACAATGGTAGGCTGTGACAAGTTATGTATATGTGACTGATGCAATACCTAGGGCAACCACTAAGAAAGCTATGCAAAAATATAAATGCAAAAATATAGACGAATCAAAATAGAATTTATTAAAGGCAGAAAAAATATAGAATAAAAACAGAGGAAAACAAAATACAAAAAAGTAAGCACTAATATATTCATAATTATATTAAATATAGTCTAAGTAAACCAATTAGAAGACAAAAATTGGCAGAGTGGATTAAAAACCATGCTGTCTACAAAAACTTTGATTAGTATATAACAATACTAGGTAGGCTGACAGTAAAAGTATGGAAAAGGACGTATCATGTAAACATTAATCAAATAAAGCAGGTGTGGCTATACTATTATAAGTAAACTTCAAGAGCCATGAAATAAACTTCAGAGCAAAGAAAATCACTGGAGAGAAAAGGACTTTACATAATTATAATAAGGTCAATTCAACACAAAGACATAGCAATCCTAAATGATTTCATCACACACAGAGAAACTAAATACGTTGAGACTATGTAGATATATATAAAGATAGACGAAACTGAAAGGATAAAAAGACAAATCCACAATTATATTTGCATACCTCAACATCACTGTCTCAATAATTCATAGAATAACTAGATAAAAAATTAGCAAGACTATCATCCACCAACAGGATTTAATTAGCATTTAACTGATAGAACACACCACCCAACAACAGCAGAATATACATACTTTTCAATCTTTCATAGAACATATACCAACATAAACTGTATCCTGAGCCACAAAGCAGACCTCAAACAATTTAAACAATTGAAATTATAGAGTATGTTCTTTGTCAACAATGGAACAAACTAGAAATCAATAAAAGAATAATAACAAGAAATCTCCAAAAACTTGGAACTTCACACTTCAAAATACTGTCACAAATTCTCAATATATATATAAAATACATGTAACTAAATGAAATTGAAAACCCAGCATATCAAAATACGTACAACAGCTAAAGAAGTTAGCTTATATTAGAAAAGAGAAAAGGTTTCAAATCAGCCATCTCTTCAAGATTCTGAAAAAGAAGAGCAAAATAAACCCAAAGCAAGTAGAAGAAAGGAAATAAAGAGCAGGAATCAATGAAATTGAAAACAGAAAAGCAGTAGAGAAAATCAATGAAATCAAAAGCTAGTTCTCTGAAAACAGTTCAATAAAATTGACAAATGTCTAATAAACTGACCAAAAAAGAGAAGACACAAATTACCAATATCAGGAATGAAACAAGAAATATCACTTCAAATCCTGCAGACATCAAAAGAATAATAAATGAATACTATGAACAATTCTACACATAAAAATTGGACAACTTAGATGAAATTTACCTGAAATTTACCAATTCCTCAAAAAAGCACAAAGTAGCACTCAATAAGAAATATGTAGGATAGTAATATAAGTATTAAGAAGATTAAATTTGCAATTTAAAAACTCCCAAAAGAGAATTCTCTATTCAGAAGGAGTCTTGGGGGAATTCTATCAAACATTTAACTAGAAATTAACACCAGTTCCACATCATCTCTTTCAGAATGAGAAAAACTTTCTCAATTCATTTTAGAAAGCTAGTATTATCCTGCTATGAAAACCAGAAAAAGACAATATGAAGTAAGAAAACTATGGACCAACATCCTTCATGAATATAAATGCAAAGATTCTCAGCAAAATACTAGAAAATAAATTTCAACAGTCTATAAAAAAGAATTAGACACATAACTGTATTAGAGTTCTCCAAAGAAACAGAGCAGCAAGGGAAAAGTGACTTTGAATGAACATACACACACACACACACACACAGACACAGACACACACACACACACACCATAAGATAGATTTCTCAGCAGAAACTTTGCAAGTCAGGAGTGTGATAATATATTTAAAATACTGAAAGAAAAAAATCCCAATAAAATATTGTACCCTGAAATATTCCTACAATTAGCAGAAATAAGGAAATAATATTAGAGCAGAAATAAACAAAATGAAGAATAGCCAAATATTTTTAATTTATAAAACTAAGAATTGGTCTTGAAAAAATAAACAAAAACTTCAGCTAGACTCAGAAAAAAAAGAGAGAAGATTCAAATAAATGTAATCAGAAATGAAAGAGGAGATATTACAATTGATCCCACAGAAATAAAAAGAATCATAACTATTATGAACAAGTATATACTAACATTTTGGACAGTCTAGAGGAAATAGAGAAATTTCTAGATACAGATAACCTACCAAGACTGAATCAAAGAGAGATAAAAAGTCTGAACACACCAATAACAAATAATGAGATTGAAGGAGTAAACTTCAATAAAGAAAAGTCCAGGGCCAGATGACTTCAAGGGTGAATTCTACCAAACAGTCAAAGAAGAATTAATACTAATCCTTCTTAAACTCTTGCAAAAATTAGAATAAGAAATACTTCAAAACTCATTCTATAAGGCCAGTCTCAAATTGACACCAATGCCAGAAAAAGATACCACAAGAAAAGAAAACTACAGGTCAATATTCCTGATGAATACAGGTGCAAAAATCCTCAGCAGAATACTAGCAAACTTAATTCAACACATTAAAAGAAAAATTTTACATTATACATCATGACCAAGAAGAATTTATCCCTGGAATACAATGATGGTTCAACACATGCAAATCCATCAAAGTGATACACTACATTAACAAACTGAAGAATAAAAATCACATGATCACTGCAACTGATGCAAGGCCACTTATGAAAAGCCTGTAGCTAACATCACACACAATAAAAAGCTGAAAACTTTTCAACTAAGATCTAGAAGGCAAGGATGCCCAGTCTCACCTCTCAGAGTCAACACAATACCGGAAGTCCTAACCAGAGCAATTAGTCAAGAAAAAGAAATTAAGCCAGCCAAATTAGAAAGGAAAAAGTAAAACTATCTTTGTTTACAGATGACATTATCTAATATATAAAAAGCCCTAAAGACTCCACACACACACACACACACACACACACACACACAAAAATCTATTAAAACAGGCAAATTCAATATACTAACAAGATACAAAATCAACATGCAAAAACCAGTTGTGTTTGTATACACCAAGAATGACCTACCTGAAAATGAAATTCAGAAACAATTTCCATTTACAATAGCATCAAAAAGAATAAAGTACTTAAAAATAAGCTTAAAGAAAGAAGTGAAAGACTTGTACACTGAAAACCACAAAACAATGACAAAAGAAATTTTAAAAGACACAAACAAATAGAAGGACATCCCATGGTCATGCACTGGAAAAAGTAATGTTGTTAAAATGTCCATACTTCCCAAAGTGACCTATGTCTTCAAAGAAGTTCCTTCAAAATCCTAATGGTATTTTTTACTGGAACAGAAAAAGAAAAACCTAGAATTCATTCAGAACCAAAAGCGATCCCAAATGGCCAAACCAATCTTAAACAAAAACCACAAAGCTGGAGGTTTCACACTCCCAGATTTCAAAATATTATAAAGCTACATCCCTCAATGATGGATCTCAACCAGCCCTGTGGTTTTATATACCACTTACACAGGTCCAGCACAAAGTATGCCCATTTTTTTTATGAGCACATGTTCATAAAACCTGGAACACAAAGGTTACTAAGGTTATTAAGACAATAGGGCATTACCTCTGCTGGACTCTGTATACACACAACTCTTAAATTTATACCTTTAGCCTCAACTTCTCACCTGAATTCCTGACTTATATCCAATTGCCTACCCCGTACCTCAGTATCTCCTCTTGAATGCCTGACAGGCATGTATACTTTCCCCTTAACTTGTTTCTCTCCCCATCTTCCCTGCCTTTCTTCGAGTTCCCTAATAATAGCATGACAGTTTTGAAACATAGCTCCAAATCCTTTGATGTTTTCATGTCCCCTCCTCTCTGAACCTGGATGAACCTGTGAATAATTCTAG
The DNA here is from genome assembly GCA_004026885.1 of Lyroderma lyra. NCBI lineage: Eukaryota > Metazoa > Chordata > Mammalia > Chiroptera > Megadermatidae > Lyroderma > Lyroderma lyra. The sequence goes on along the minus strand of PVJL010003551.1, from coordinate 18,754 downwards.
CCATAGAATATGGTGGAAGCAATACTCTGAGTTCTGAGGCTAGGTCAATAAAAGATCCTGCAGCTTCTTCCTGGTTCTGTTGGAATGTTCACCTTCAGGGAGAAGTCCCGCCCAAAGCCTAGCTATTAAGCTGTGAGAAGACCAAGCCCACAGAGATAGTAAGAATGGCTGTTGTTTTAGTCCACTATTGGGAGTGGGGGGTCGGGGGAGGGGTGTGTAGTAATAGACAACTGGAACTGATAACAGCTTTATTCTTTCCACTAATCAGACCAAAAAAAAATTCAGAAGTATCCTTGATTCCTTTCTTTCTCTCACATTCCATATCCAATTGCTCAACAATTTTTTTTTTTTTTTGGGGTAGTTCCCTGGCTGGGAATCGAACCCAGGCCGCAGTGTTGAGAATGCTGAAGCCTAGCCACACCACCACCAGGGAACTCCCTCCAATCCCTCAACAAATTTTGTCAGCTGTCCCTTCAAAATATGTCCAAAATATGTCTGTTCAATTCTCACTACCTCATCTGAAAGAAAAAAAAAAAGAAAGAAAGAAGAAGAATTTCTTGTAGTCAAAGTTCTTGGCTGAAAAACAACAGAAACTGACTCAGGCTAATTTTTGCAGGATTTAATGAAAGGAAACCAGATGGCTCACAGGTTAGACTAAAAGGGATCACATCCAGAAAATAGTCAGAAAAGAGTGAAGATTAAGCGTGAGGAGTCACCACCAAAGATCCAGCCCCACTGAAGCGCCGCCACTGCAGGACCCGGAAAGCAGCGCTTGCCCGGCCTGAATCCTCGGCTGTCCACACTCATCCGTTCTGTGGCGTCTTGCCTCCAGGGAGGCCCCTCTCACCGGCTGAGCTCCATTGACGTTCCCGAGTCCCATGGCCAGGTGATGGGAAAAGGGAGAGTTTGGGCTTTGAGGCTGTCATAACAGGGAGACCCATCTTTCATAAAAGCTCATTTCACAGTGCATTCTCCAAACACAAAAAGTGGCCACAAACTCTGAGCACCCAGTAAACGTTAGTGTGGATGGTAAGGATGGGTGCGGAGGAGATACACTTTGTATGGCAAACAACAGGTTTGCAATACATGTTACTACCATGGAAAGATAATGGACTCTGATTTAAAGCCTTGAATTCAAGTCCTGTTCAGCCAGTTACTGGATGTGTGATGCTAAGCAAGTTACTTAACTTCCCTGAGGTTCCATTTGTTCATCTTTAAAATGGGAACACCACTATCTGCTCTGCCCACTGTACAGGTTGTTTTCAGGTTGAAATGAGTGTGAGCATACTAAGGCTACTATCATCTCACTCATCTTGTAAATACTGTTGCCTAGCTCAGGGCCAGCATGAAGCATGTAGGTGTCCCATAAGTGTGTACGACCTTATTAAATCCTCTACCTAGGGCAGAAAAGTGTGCTATTATCACCCAGGGACAGACTTAAGTAATATCAAATGTACTTTGGGAGGAGATCCTTGACACTGATCATTTTTGCCACCGACCTCTTCAGAAAATACATATGGAAATGGCCGAGCAACTTACTGCTTCAGTACAAAGCATAAATTTGGCTCCTAGAGAAAATTCCTTTTGTGACAAGTTTTAAGGACTTGATAATAGCTCTTGAGAATCATTCTAGCATGGGGAAGTAATGTAGCTTATTTTCTAAATTTCTGGCCAATGGATTCAAGTTACCTTGAGAAAACAAGAACTATCTAATTATAGAATAACTAATAACAACAATCCCTTAACCAAATCCTTTGGAAATAGATGGTTTAGAATTAAGAGTTTTTCAGATAGTCTGAAAGTTGTTAGTGGTAAAAACCATCACCCCCAACATGATCTGGACAGCACGTTATGATCAAATACAGTATATTTCTGCAGAGGTGCACATAAATGTTAAAGACTGAAAAAGCCTCCTATCAATTCAGTTAAGGTGATTTCAACATATGTGATCTGAAAAACTTTCAGTTTTCAGAGTTTTTGGCATTTCAGAAATGCGAACAAGAAACAAAGTTGTTATTTTTTATTAAAAAAGTGAAGTTTTATACTGCTCTGAGATAGAAAATGCTCTATTGTGTACATTTAAAGTTCTTACAAGCTTAAATATTAATATTAACCTATCTCTTCAAGTCATCTATATAAAATCACTTCATTATTTTTTTAATACGCAATTCAGAGAATTCTGAAATTCAACCAGAGAGATCATCGATCTCAACTTGTAGCCTAACTCAGCTAATCCCTACTAATAGCATCCTAGCCAGACAGTCCCTCCGCCTTTGCAGAATCTTCCTCTGGGTGAAGAATTCAGTCCTTCGCATGGCAATTCGCTGTACTTCTGGACAACCTAAATTATTAGAATCCAAGTCAGCTGCTCTGTCACTTTTACCCTTTGGTCCTAACTCTGCCCTGGGGAGCAGGAAAATCTACTCTACCCGCACAGCCATGTGACAGCTAGGCAAATATTTGAGTGGCCATCATACTGTATCATTTGCCTCTTCTCTAGGCTAAACATTTGCTCTAACTCCTGCACATACAGCATGGTTTCCTCTTCCCTCACATCCTGAGGGCCCATGCTAATCTCTAACTTATTAACATTTATTAAAATAAGGCAGCTAGAGCTCCAGCCCAGGATGCCAGGGACCAGTTACCTTCCTTATAAGTTATATACCATATTTCAATTGATGCAGCCTAAAATTACATTAGCTTTTTTGTGCAGAACAATATTTTTGGATCATTCTGCTCTTATATAAGATTTATAACCCCATCTTTTCACATGCATTGTTGCCATAATCCAGGAACCTCCCTTGATTGGTATTTTTTCAGCCTCAATAAAGGACTTTTATATTGGTCTCCATCAAATTACATCATGTAATCGTGCCTTTCAAACACATTAGGCTGCTAGCTCTGTGTCACCTACAAACTTGATAAGAAGTTCTCCTAACCGTCAGTAAAGACTTTAATAAAAATATTGAAGAGGACAGGATCAAGAGCCCTATGGCATGTCACTAGAGACTTCCCTCCAGGATGGCATGTTCAAGTGCTTACTATCTAAGACAGCCAATGAACCGCATACATAAATAACAATACCAAACTTTAGATAACAGTGCGGAATTAGCAGCAACAAAAACCAATGCTATATGTACAGAGAAGAAAATAACACACCCCAAGACCATCGGACCAGGTTCTCTACTTTCATAATTAATTTCAAATACAAGTTCAGCGACAATAGGACCTTTAAAAAGTGTCTCCCCTTCCTGAAATGTGCATATACTGTATATGTACTAAGGTTGCAACATAAAATCCATGTCCTATTATGCATCTCACCCCGAAAGTTTACAAACACAATATTAAAGGCTGAGTGGGATTGGAAGTGGCATAGAGAAGGGGAGGATAAGCCAAGAAAACACTCTTACTCTGCTACAGATCAACAAACTCCTACATATGTATCTCCTCCCACTGTCTGTTTCATTACCCCACCCCAACCCAACCCCTACTACTGTAAGGAACCCCAACAAGCACAAATCAATATTTAAGGCATATGTTTTTTAATAATTGTTTGAATTTCCAAGAGATTATTCGCTTTTTAAATGGAGCCATACAAAGGGCTCATTGACAAGGCAAGTGACCCTGATTTAAAATGCTTTCATTTGGTTGACACCCAATTTTTTTCAGAATACCAAGAATACAAAATATCCGAGATTGCTACTATTTGCTTATATTGTGTAACAAACCTAATGTTAAACATGACCCTTGAAACTGTCCCCACATCTTTCCAGTCAGGACACTTTGATGATATAGTAAAATATCACTCCAGTTACACTTTAAAGAAAATAGAGTTTAACAAAGGATTCTGCACCATCAAATAATATCTTTTACATAAAATTTGAAATCCTCTCCCAAAGAAATACCTGTCAAAAATTTGTAGTAAATACTCAGAAATGACATAACTCTGAAGCAACTCTGGTCTCGCCAGTCCCATTAAATGATGACAGTACCTGGTCTTCTCTCGCTGTCTGTCCTCTGTTCTTTATGCCTGTCTTCATCTGAAAATTAGTTACCGATAGGAACCAAAAACTCAGAAGGTAATTTAAAACTTAAAAGCAACAAGCCTGTTCACTTAATCAGATCGATCACTTGGAATTAGAAATAAAAGAAAATTCATTTTTGTAAAAGGGAATCCTGAAAGCTTTTTGGAATATGAAGCCAATCATTACAAATGCACCCCATCAGAAATTACTTTTTAAGGCTATAAGCCCTGTATCTACTTGGATTCAGATTTAGGCAATCTAAATAAGAGCCCTCAGGAAATTAACCCAATAATCATAAAGACCCCATTTTGATAAAAGTCCACTTGAAGCATGGAAAGGACCTTGGAGAGCATCTACAGAAGTCACACAGCTAGAGGACCAGACTGCAGGACTCCACCTCCACACTGAGAATTTGTTTCCACCACACCCTTGACCTTGAGATTAAAGGTGGTGAACTAGACACAGCATCTCCTAAACCAGTAATTTCTAACTTCCCCTGACCAAAAGAGAACCTTATCCAAAAGAGAACAAGGGGGAAAAATAGGAGAAACTTAGCCCATGACTTTGAGATGAGAGCTGAATAGTTCTGTGCTGTTTTTATTTTTTTCTCTTTATACCAAAAAAAAAAAAAAAAAAAAAGTGAATGGCCATCATCACTCCACTAGAATAAAATTGATAACAACAGGAACCACACCTAATTTATTCATCGTTCTATCCCCATCACCCATGTGGTAACATATTTCTGGGTGCTTTCGGTTCGTTTTCTGGCTTTTTGCTGCCCACTATCCACTCTTATTTGGAAGAGACTCCCTAAAGTGTGCAGTGGAGCTAGAATGCAGTGTCCCTGCTTCTCAGCCTCTGGTAGCTAGGATCCTGGTACAAGCCATAGCAGAGGATACCACCCCACCCACACAACTGGCTCTTGTAGAGGCAACATGAAAACACAGGAGTAGCCTAGAAGTTACTCTTAGCAGCAGCAATAGAGGCAACAGTGCCCACAGAAGCTTCCTAACCAGCCTATTTCACAGTGTGACCTTGACTCTGCTTTTGCTCCTATTCTCCCTTGGTTCCCTCCTGCTTTCCAAGCTTGAATCTCTTGCACTCCTTTCACTTTTGTGAGCACATTTCTTCCATGGAAGTTCTTTTCTACTTGAGTTAAAGGCAATTCCTCTTACTTGCAACCCAAAACTCTAATAGGCATCTAGGAGGTATTCAATAACTAGTTCTTAAAGAAACAAATCAATTAATGAAGCAAGGGACCATTCTAATTTCCCATACACTTCACAGTTTCCAAAATATCTCCCATATTCTGATTAATGTACCTGGTTGCTGCCCCATTTATGTTCCAATATTTAAGTTATAATGTTTAAAATAACATAATATAAAATTAAAATATGAACATAAAAGGGAGTAAATTTTTTCCTAAAGAAATTAAACATGCCAACAGCTTTTTTTAAAAGTCTATAAAATGGAACTAAAATTTCAGATATGAATTGACACTCACCAGGTGCCCTGTGGCTTCACTATCTAAGAAACTGAGGGAATCACACCTGCAAAGGCAAAAACTATGTCCCTTCAAAGCACAAAACTTTTTGCTTTAATCATATGACTGTATCTGACCTTGGGTTTGTAAATTTTTAAAAAGTGTTTCCACTCACCCCACTTTTACTTTACTGGAAGTGAAATCAACCATAACTCACTCCTTCCCCGCCACCACCCACAAAAAATCCCTGTGTAGATTAAGACAGGAAAGGCCACTTTGTGTGCAGTGACCTGCACTCAGCTCCACAGATTACTAAGCAGGTGATGAGTCGCCAATGTCGTTTTCGCTCTGTATCTGATCTCCAGGGAGCCGGTGCTCAACTCTTTCCAGGGTGGAGTCTGAAGCACACATTTCACCAACAAAGGAAGACAGTAAATACTTAAAGGGAGTTTTAAGAAGAGAGAAAGAAAAATGGAACAGTGGGGATGAAGAGCTTTAAAGCTTTAATATTTTTGTTCTACATTGCCTATAAATTTCCTTCATAACTTGTGACTCCTATAAAACATAGTATAAAAATAATTCCAAATTATAATGGAATGCCACATGGATTTAATCCGACCAAAGAAAAGGTCGTTATGTATACACCCTGGTTTACAGTGTTTTTCTGATACGGTTACAAAGAAAAAGTTGTTTTTCATACCCTATCCGACCATATCAAATCCTTCTACATTTTTTTGTGTCACCATAACCATAATGGCTTCTTTAGCACGTATTCTGCACACAATTGTGTCAGCTCCTTATTCTAAGGACGCACAGAGATTCCTCCTCGGAGCAAACATGCCTAACTCAGTTCCTGGGGCAAAGAGAGGGAAATGGAACCCGCTGCCCTGGCCCCTGGCCTCTGCCTCGAGGTCACCGGGAAGTATTGCTGCGCAGGCGGGAACTCACCGTTATCGACCGACCACGGCGAGCCCTGCCCACGAGGAGGGCGACACGTGCGGGAAGTCGGTGTCCCGGGGCCCGGTCGTCCGTCGCGCAGCGGAGGGCGCAGCACGGCACGGCCCTCCGAGCCCCTGACCTTCGCCCGGCCGGGCGGGGAGCGGTCCGCGGCCACAGTGCAGCCAGCGCCCGGGTGTGCGGGCACCGGAAGCCCCCGCTGTGCGCCCTTCCGTCTCCAGCTCCCGGGCGCCAGGCTGGCCAGCTGCGCCCGGCCTGGGGCACCCCAGGGGCCGTCCCCCGAAAGGCCCGGGAGGCCCGTCCCTCCCCCCTTCTGCCCTTTGTCTTCAGGTCCCCCTCAGACCTCCCCAGGGGGCGACCGCAGGCCCGAGGCGGGAACCAGGCCCTCCGGCCCCACGCGCGCCCGCCCGGCCCAGTGCGAGGACAGGAGCCTGAGTCGTGGTGGCCCGACCCTGCCGCGTGCTCGGCCGGGACCGGAGCCACGCGAGGTCGCCCGGTCGAGGGCACCCGAAGGCCGGACCCGACCTCCCTGTCCTCTCCCGCGCCCTGCGGCCTCCCCACCCCCTGCTCGTTCCCGGAATCAATAGTGGCCGCTGATTTTTCACGACAATTGCAGCTGTCTAATTCATCAGTGAATAATTAAATCGGAAGCAGGCAGGCCTGCCTGAGCTGGGCCCGGCTCGGCGTCGGAGACTGGAGGTCTCCCCGACCCAGATCCCAACCCACCGGGGGCCCCGCGGGGAGCAAGGAGGGCAGACGGGGACAGGCCTCGCCCTGCGCCCGGGCGCCCCCGCGGGGGTGGGAGGGGAGCAGGCCCAGGGCCCGGGTCGGCGGGGAACGGGGGATGCGAGGGCACGAGCGGGGCGCGGCGCGGCGGCGCGGCTCCCAGGTCAGCAGTTTCCCTCCATTTTGGAGCTTATTCCAGGTCCGTCCCCCTGCGCCTCCGCGCCTCGCGTGGGGCTGCGGTTTCGGTTCGGTGCGGACACTCTCCTCACGCCGACTTTGCGAAGGGAGAGGAAATCCACCCTCGGGAGGCGATTCGCCTTGGAGGAAGATGGAGAGGATCAGAGAGAAGCGCCTAGAAACGGCATTGATTTAGACATCAATCCTGGCTGGCGCTCTCCGCCTCCCGAGCCGCGGGGCCGCACAGCCCCCGCCCCGGGAAGCGGCTGGGCGCGGGCCCCGGGGCCGCCGGACTCCGCCGGGCCGGGAGGGCAGCACGAGGGCGCGGCCCGCGCGGGGAGCCGCTCGCAGCCTCCACGGCGGTCACCTCGCGCCCGCGGCCTCGACGCCGGCCGGCCCGCGCGCAAGCCCCGCTTCACCGGGACCAACAGGTCTGCCTCCCGAGTCGGGAACGCCGGCCGCGCCGCTCTCCCACCCCCGGCGGCGGGGCGCCCTCGGAGCCCGGGTTCTTTGGAAGCAGCAAACCACCTGTGCCCCGCCAAGCCCGGCCCCGGTGCTGCTTCGGGGGGCCCCCGGGGACCGTGTCCCGGTCCTCAACACCCACGGCCCGCACAGCTAACAAACGGCCGTCTCTGAACCTTGCAGGGGGCCAGAGTTGTTTTTTCTTACACGTTCGCAAGCGCAAAAAAATAAAAATTTAATTTAAAAATCCTAAAAAGTGGCATCGAAGCTATTTTCCAAAGATAAAATGCCCCTAAAAATAATCTGAATCTGTTCTATTACTTTTAATCGTGTCACTTTGAAAGGTCAGCTCAGAACTCTCTTGGTAATTGAATACGTTTGGGAGCTGAGATGGAGGAATCTAAAAAATACATTCTGTGATTTTATTTTAAAGAAATAGTCTAATTCGCATACATCTTTTAAACCTCTCTGTTGATTTTCTTAGTTTCAAATAGAACAGTTATCTTTTGGAATCGGAAATAGTAGTTCTCAAGTTTAAAGCCTGGCCAACTCTTTTTTAAAATACTCTATACTTCTTGAAAAATTCCATGGTAGCCAGACGATTGAAATTATACAACAGTAACAACAACAAAATAAGATTTTTAAACGTTCCCATTTTCATAGAGGGGAAGCACTGGGTCTTTGCATTAATGCCTAAACAACACTGAACCCGCAACCAAAATTGGTTAAGACCAGAGCAAATGAATGATCGTTTTAAGACGGTAATAAATATAAAGCGACGCCTGCGCTTGGGGTCTCAGGGCGACTTGAAAACAGCTCCACGTTCAGAGTGAAATTTGTCCCTTTCACTGGAACTTTTGCCTCCCCTTTGAAAGGACAACAGAAAAGATTTCACGCACAACTTGACCTGAACAAAAGGACCTCACGCCAGCTCTTCTTTTGTGGGTGACAACTGGAGGAGAGGAAAACTTTATTTTAAGCCTACTCGCATTGCACTTTTGGAAATCCGCTGTAAAAAGAAGGGACGACCGCAGCCCCCACACCGCTTAAAACACCAGCTACGGGGCTTTGGGGGCCGGAAGTGGAAGCCAGGAAGAGAAATTCGGCACCGCGCTGGGGCTACAAGCCGCTTTCCCTAAGCGCCACGCTATTTTAGAGAAAGCGCGGTTGTGGGCCGAGCCGGACTGCCGGCTCCCTGCCCCCACCCGGAAGACGCCCTCTGATCTTCGCAGGTTCGAATCCCCAAATCCTCCTGCACTTTTTTGAATTTCATGTTTCCCGCCCGAACAAGTCTAATGAGGTCTCCCACCGGATTCCGCAGGGATAGCAGAAGCACACACAGAACCGGAAGGGGGGCCCAGAAAGGTTCTGCGACGGGCCCCGAATTCGGGGCTGCTGTCCCAACACCCAGCTTCGGCGACAGTTACCTCCTGTCCGGATCAGAGGCCTGGGCCCCCACGCCCGCCCAAACTCCTCCCGCATGGGGTTTGGGGAACCCAGAGAGAGCGGTGTGGGAGCAGCACAGACACCCGTGTGTGCGTGCGTGCTTGTGCGTGTCCCCAGGGACACAAAACTCCAACAGTCCCGTATCTGCGGGAGCGCAGGGGGCGACCGAGGCCGGCCGACTTCTCAGCCCCTGGCTTCCTTTAGAACCAGGCAGGCGGCCGCGCCAGCAGCTCAGCCCCGCGGTGCTCGGGGTGCCGGCTGCCGCCGCCTCCCCAAACTCGCCGCCCCAGGAGCAGGTGCCAGCGCCCTTTGGGGTGGGGGCTCCACCTCGCGCCCACCCCGCCCACCCCCTGCGCGCCGACTGCGGAGGCTGTGGAGGGTTTTGCCCCAGCCCAGCCACCCCGCGGGGGTCGCCCTCAGCCCTAGTCCCCACTTGAGAATCCAGGCTCTGGGCTTGAGGCTCCTAGAGATTGCTTTCCTGGCGGACAGGGTCTCCATACCTTCCTGTTTCTTTTCCTAAGAGGCCAGCTGAGGGTGGGAAGGACACTAACAAACTCCAACTCTCCCCACCTCCCAACCCCGGCGCGACGCGTCCTTTGTCAACCAAAAAAGTTAAGGGCAGTCAATTCCCTGGCAGCTCTGCCAACTGACCTGGCATTTTCGATTTTAACGACATCCACACCGAGTGCGGGAAGGACGGCTTTGGCCTCCGCACCTGGACAACTTTTTTTTTTTTAACTTTCCTAGATTCAACTGGAATCTGAAGTGTCAGTGAATTTCTGAGCTGAGAGGCCGAAGGGAGTTCGTGGGGCCGGGCTTGGGTTTTAGTTTTCTTCCCCGTATGTTCAACTACCCCTGGTTTTCGGGAAGAGGAAAATAGAAGCTAATGGAGATATCAAACAGAGCCACAATCCTAAAAGCTCCTGTTCTGCCACAAGCACCCACTGTCCATCTGCAAGTGTCACCACAGAGACTTGCGGTGTCTTCATCACCAGGAGTTCCGAGAAAGGGGGGAGAAAATTCTACACCGTTAAAAGGAACCCTCTATTGTCACTTATTTGTGCTCAGCAACATAAGACTCCCCCCTCCCTTCAAATTCCCCCACAATATTAAAACAGCATTTGTTGTCCAATTCATAGAAACGCTTGGGGCCTTTCGGGAAAACCATTACCATTCAATGGCTAGAAAATTGCTCTCCTTCCTTTAAAAAAAAAGGGAGGGGGGAGGCAGGCGCAGCAGCAGCTACCACAGACAACAAAAACTTTCTCCTGCACGATCCTCGCTCACCGAATGACAAAGAAATGATATTGACTTACCCCTGAACGGAGGATGTGTTTGATAAGGGGGGGACTTTTTTGAAGATTTCTGTTCCGGAGCTACACAGACAGCTGCAATTCATGGGCGACGCTGATTGCCAGAAACGCTATAGATTGGCATGGGGTCTGCAGCTCACAGATCCTGATCAATACCCCTACACTCACACGCCAGATGGTTTGGGGAAGGACAAAAATAAAATGGTCCAAATCAACCCACCATTATGTCTTTTTGTATTGCTCTGATAAACCTAGATGAAGCACAAATGTGTTGTGCCCAACACAAATCGTTCTTTAGCGTTTTCAACGTTTGGGTGGAAATAAGCAGCCCTCCTTTTTCCCAGGATTTGGGCTGTGGTTATTGTTGTTTGGTAAAAACAAAGCTGTTGGGCCCCTTATCCACACTGGGTTTACTTGTGGTCTGTTTATTTTGCGTGTGTGAATAATTTATAGGGTCTCTGTTCTAATTGAATGTTCATGTCTCTCTCCCTCTCAGAGCCTAAAAAACAATTTGATGTGAAAACACACATGACACAAAGAATTTCCAGTCTTTTCCTGCCACTCCTAACTCAAGTTCAGATTTCCTTTCTCCTTTACAGTACAATAGCTTACATTTGTTGTCAAAGCTGCATTTTATTTACAGATTTCTTTTGACCCATTTAAGTCTGTGATTTTGAAAAAAGTCAGACCTGTGGATGTGGCATGCTAAGAAATAGATATCCTGCTCCTGATATCACGGCAGGTGCAACTGTTTGTCCAGATTCTAATACTCGTGAACTAGCACTCCTGCCACCACATTTCTATGCAGTCTATTTCTGAATCAACTGCTGAGGGGAGAGAAGAACAGGAGTATAACTTCAAATTAAAAGAAAAAATCTGAGTCACAGAACTTGTGAAGGTTATGTTTGCTAAACAAGGGGCAATCAGAAAGCCACTCTTCCTTTTTCTTAAAGATCTAGAGAGAAAAACATCAAAGAGATTTCAAAACCTGTTGGAAAAGCTTGTTAATACTGATATTCCTAAAATTATATTCAAGTAGAAAATAAATATTTTTCCTCCTTAGAAGGAAAGGGAAAGCATGTGCAAACCTAGTTCAGGAAAAATTGGGATGCTGACTAAACAAGCACATTAATTTTCCTTTTAAGTGGGTTTTGGGTTGAAATAGAAAACCTCAAACTACCAACAGAAAAACAACGTGAAAAATCTGCTTTAATCCAGCCCAATAAAATTATACACAAAGAAGCCAATACTATTTCATGATTTCCCTGAGATCGCCAATATTGATCGAGGGATGGGGGAGGGATGGTGGGAGTGAGGGAGTAGGGAGGGGAGGCGGAGGGAGCTAGGCAGCGAGAATATGCAACTCACCTTTCAACTCCCCGGCACGTGACTGCTCCCAGGCATGCCGAAATGCAATTCCCAGGAGCAGATTTATCTCCGGAGCTTGGTAAATGTGTTTATCGTTTTGAAAAATTATTTAAATAGCAATTTATATATTTAGGTTTCTGGATAGAGGCAGTGCCTATCCATGTCCAAGCCTGGAATCACCGGCCACTCTTTGAGCCTGAAGCCAGGTCAGAATAGGCTGCGTTCAGTATTGGGGCAAAACAGACAGACACCTTGGCTGCCCTATTTCAGTCTCCGAGTACTCCTGGACCAACAGGGGGGTCAACTCTGTTAACTTTTGTTCAGTTCAGTGTGTATTTCAAACATTAACTGTTTCAAATCATCTCCAGTGCCCAGCCTCCATATAGAAGGTGGGGAGTGGGAAGAGAGAGAGACAGCAGGGGCGAGGGGTGGGTGTGGGGGAAAGCGGAGAAACAGAAAACTGAGTTATTTTGCCTATCTAGTATTGTAACATTAAGGATGTGCGCATCCAGGAAAGTATGTCTAGCGATGCGGGGGGTCGTCCACTTTCTTACCCAGGCTTTGATATCACAGAGAAGCAGCTATTTCAATGAATAATCGGCAAGGTATTGTCCAGCACTCCATAGTTGACCTATGAATAATGTCACTGGACATTTCATGTGACAGGATGGTGTGAGAGAGAGGTTTGGGGGGAGGGGGAGGCTCCGTAGCTAGAACAGAGGAGGGCAACTGTAAAAGGTCACTGAGACTAAGAACTATTTTCCAAACCTTTCTCAAACGCCATGAAGGCACATACAGTATTCCAGGCTGTGTCCTTGTTTTCTTATCAAGTTTTCTCTAACAGCTGGAAGTGGTTGGAGGGGCTGTCTTAAGGAGACCCCCTGCTCTTCTTTTGACAGCTGATCAAAAGAAAATAGGTCACGCTTCTCAAACTTATGTCCACCCTGTCCTTAATTACTGTCTCTTTAAACAAAGGCAACATCTGCGCAACCTCAGCTAGCTTGAATCTTCGGAGGCAAACAGAGTGCAACCTGCTTTGGAAGAATCTGTTACTTTGAAGGCTTTCAATGTCGGGCGGCTCTCTGTCTTCAATCACCTCTCCACACCCAACCTGGCCGTAGAAATCTCCACTTCCTCTTTACCCCTATCCACTCCCAGTCCCCGACCCGGGGTTACTGAAGAACAGAAATTCTAAGTAAAAGAAGGTGTACATTTTAAAGCTGCGGCTTGCGATTGTTCTAGAACTCGCGGGGGCTTTGGTCTTTTCAGAAACAAGGTCAGGATATACAGATAGTGGCCAGGGCTTCCTGTCATCTACTCACAGCCGTAACCCGGGCGTTCCTCTCCGGGGATTCCAGAGAAGCGTGTGTGTGCGTGTGCGTGTGCGTGTGTGTGTGTGTGTGTGTGTGTGTAGGTCCGCGGGTATCGTCCCGGAAGGTTTACGTATTCCTTGCCCCCAGAAGTTTGCTCCGTATAAGCACGGGCAACAGTCCTGCCGCACGCCCCACCCCACCCCCCACCCCGCGACCCCCACGCCCCCCCACCCACCGCCACTTCTTCCCAAGTCTAATGTGGTAAGCCTTTAGTCACCTTGAAACCACAGCTTCTTGAGTTCCAGTTTTGTTTTGCAATCTAGCAGGGTCCTTCTGAAGCCTCATAACTGGGAGATTTATGGGCTCGCCGGGTAATTAAATGATGTTATTGTGTTGACTTTGCATGCATTACCGCGGCCCGCGCCGCCTGTGGGCTTGCGTCCGCCGGCCGCAGCTCGAAAGCGGCGAGGGCGCCGGAGTTCCTCTCGCCGGGCAGATCCTGCCCGCCTCGGTCGCCGGAATTTACCCTGCATTAGAATATATTAGCGCCTGCATTTTAAAAGGCTGAACTCCTGGCTCCCGGATAGGGACGCTTAGGAAGTGGCTGATTAGGAGACGTATGTTTGTTTCTAGACCAGCTCGAAGCGGAGTTTCTTCCTCCCGGCTTCCGAGCCTCACGAACAGCTTTGGGGTGAGGCGAAGGGAGCTGAAGCAATGCCCTTTACCCCAGTCCGCAGCTGCTCCGGAGGGACCCAGCGCGGCATCTTTAACATAATTTCTGTCCCTTACTCGCACTCTCGCCTCTCTCACCCCACTACCCGGTCTTCTCCTCCCTCCCTTCCACCCTCTCCTTGACGTTTGATTCCAGTGCCAGAGGAGGAAAAAAGACACAGAGCCGTCAGCCAAACATGAACCGCGCGGCCCCGCCCCCTCCTAAGCCATTGGCAGTTACGCGAAAGAGGCCCGCCCCCCGAGCAACCCGCGGCTCCCGAGTGGCTGTTGGCGACGCTCATCGGGCGCTGCCCCGCCCCGGGCCCGGGAGGGTAGGTTGGCTGCCCCAGCCAGCGGCAGAGCCCTTCTGGACAGCTCCCGCTCACCCAAACAGAAGACGTCGGCGCCGGAGCGGGCTGGGACATGGCGAGGCAGCGCGCGGGCCCGAGCGGCGGGGCTCGGTGATTCCCTCCTTTCCTCCCCTCCCACTCTCCTCTCTCGCACGCACGCCCCGTCCGCCCCCCACTCCGCCCCCACCCCGGGCGCGCCCGTCCGCCCGCAGCCCAGGGCGCAACCCGCACGCACGCTCCCCCTCCACACACTCACGCATTCCCGCGCCCTCCCCTGCTCCCGCGGCCGAGCTCCGCCACGCGCGCCTTGCCAGCCCGCCGGCCGCCCCCGCCGCCCCCGTGCCCCGATGGACTGAATGAAGGCTGCCTACACCGCCTATCGATGCCTCACCAAAGAACTAGAAGGCTGCGCCATGAACCCGGAGCTGACAATGGAAAGTCTGGGCACTTTGCACGGGCCGGCTGGCGGCGGCAGCGGCGGGGGCGGCGGCGGGGGCGGCGGGGGCGGCGGCGGGGGCCCGGGCCATGAGCAGGAGCTGCTGGCCAGCCCCAGCCCCCACCACGCGGGCCGCGGCGCTGCTGGCTCGCTGCGGGGCCCGCCGCCGCCGCCGCCAACGGCGCACCAGGAGCTGGGCACGGCGGCAGCGGCAGCGGCGGCGGCGTCGCGCTCGGCCATGGTCACTAGCATGGCCTCGATCCTGGACGGGAGCGACTACCGGCCCGAGCTCTCCATCCCGCTCCATCACGCTATGAGCATGTCTTGCGACTCGTCCCCGCCTGGCATGGGCATGAGCAACACCTACACCACGCTGACGCCTCTCCAGCCGCTGCCGCCCATCTCCACCGTGTCGGACAAGTTCCACCACCCGCACCCGCACCACCACCCGCACCACCACCACCACCACCACCACCAGCGCCTATCGGGCAACGTCAGCGGCAGTTTCACCCTCATGCGCGATGAGCGCGGGCTCCCGGCCATGAACAACCTCTACAGCCCCTACAAGGAGATGCCTGGCATGAGCCAGAGCCTGTCCCCGCTGGCTGCCACGCCGCTGGGCAACGGGCTGGGCGGCCTCCACAACGCGCAGCAGAGCCTGCCCAACTACGGGCCGCCGGGACACGACAAAATGCTCAGCCCTAACTTCGACGCGCACCACACTGCCATGCTGACCCGCGGTGAGCAGCACCTGTCCCGTGGCCTAGGCACCCCGCCCGCGGCCATGATGTCGCACCTCAACGGCCTGCACCACCCGGGCCACGCTCAGTCCCACGGACCGGTGCTGGCGCCCAGCCGCGAACGGCCACCCTCGTCCTCGTCGGGCTCGCAGGTGGCCACATCCGGCCAGCTGGAGGAGATCAACACCAAAGAGGTGGCCCAGCGCATCACCGCCGAGCTGAAGCGCTACAGCATCCCGCAGGCTATCTTCGCGCAGAGGGTGCTGTGCCGGTCTCAGGGGACTCTCTCCGACCTGCTCCGGAACCCAAAACCGTGGAGTAAACTCAAATCTGGCAGGGAGACCTTCCGCAGGATGTGGAAGTGGCTGCAGGAGCCCGAGTTCCAGCGCATGTCCGCCTTACGCCTGGCAGGTAAGCCCAGAGGGTCGCCTGAGGCCAGGCAGCTGGGGAGAGGGTTTCTGCATGGTTGTCGCCCCCAGTCAGCGCGCCTGGCACTTTTCTGGGTTCCCCCTGCCTCCCACTACACGCCGTCTGGGCTCCCCCCTGCCTCCCACTACACGCCGTCTGGGCTCCCTCCTGCTTTCGCCTGCACACTTCCTATTTCTTCCCCACTTTATTTCTTCTTCCATTTCCTTTCTCTCTTCCTCCTCCTCCTCCACCTTTCTCCTTCTTTTTTCTGTTCTCCTTTTTATTAAATTCTTTTGCTCGTTTACCAGCTTTCACTGACGGACTCCCTCCCCCCAAACAAACACACACATTTCACTGGCCCACCCCTCCATGTGCCAACTTTGCTCTCTCTTTCTGAGGCGCAGAATAGGGGTGCCTGATGATCGCTAGGAGCACCCTTTTTCCAGGACTAACAGAGAACAGGAATTACCCTTAGTCAAAACCCTGTGCACTTGAACTCTTGCTTAGACAATGCATTTCAGTTTTCCAGGCTGCCCCGTCTCCCTATACGGAGGCAGTTGAGGGTAAAAAGATTTCTCTGTTCTCCTGCCCACCATATCAGGCAAACTTCACAGCCTGGCCCGTGCCCGGAACTGGTGGCCAGACTTATAGCAGCGCTTCGGAGCCCTTCTCCGGCCTTGGTCTTGGCGCGGGGGACTTTTTGACCAAAAGAGCTGGCTTGGGCCAGCTCCAGTGTCCCTGCCCACAGTGAAGAGATGGTGCAAGGAGGAAGGTTGGGACTGTCTCATTCACCTCTGGGAGGATGGGGAAAGAGAAACTAAGAATGGAGAGTGCCGTTCCTGGCTCGCCAGCCATCCTTGCCCCGCGCCGAGCGTTTGCTGGTATTTGCCCAGGATTGGCTGGGCTAAGAGAGAGGGTAGGCGCTCGCGGGGAGAGGTGCTGAGAAATTAAGATGCAGGTTAGTTAATGCATCTTGGCCGCGGGCTCCAGGCTCCGCCTTTGCATTAAGCGGACGCGGATTGTGCGCGTAAGGGGCGGCGGGGAGGGCTGGCAGCCCGCGGGAGGGGACGAGCGGACGCGCCGGTTACATTGTTCTGCAGCCGGCTCGGCTCTTTGTGCCTCCTCTAGCGGCCAAGCCGCGAGGTACAGCCCTCTATTGTTCTAGGAGTACAGACACCCCCTGTGTGTGCGCCGGAGAGACGGAGAAAAACGCAGCAGAGGCTGCGACGGTCCAGCAGTTGCGCGCTTTTGTGCGCACAGACCCAGCGCGGTGCGCGTGGCAATTGTGCTGTCCCCAGGAGCGATCCGCGGGCCCCGAGGGGCAAAGTGTCCAGGTACCCCTCTGGGGAGGACGCACTGCAAACCGGGCTGGGCAGCTTCTCTTGCACTGGGGCGATCTCTCGGGCTCGGCGGGACGTCTGGGAGACAAGTCGTGGTGGCAGTGATTTCCATAGGCGCGGGCGGTGGGGCGCGCGGTTCCGAGCCGGCCGCACACAACGCGCTTCCGGAGCGGAGAGCTCAGGCTTCCTCCCCCGCGCCCGGCGCTTCCCGCACTCGGCCGAGCCTGGCGAACCGCGTGCACTCCGCCGGGGCCGCTGCGCGCCCCAGGCTGCAGAAGGGCGCGTTTCCGCCCTGACCCCCTGAGCCTGGGCCCTCTGTTGGAGTGTTAGTGTGAGAAGGTAAAGAAAACTAGCTTCCCCCCAAAGAGCTTCTCAAAATCGGTGAAGTCCCAGTACTTTTGCTTGGGTTTAGAAATCTCCTTTATCTTTCTCCTTTAGCTTACTGGTAATCCTCGGCTACGTTTTTCTCTAATTTTTCCCTTGGTTCCCAGAAAAGATTCAGCAGCGAATAGCTAGAGTATTGGTGCTAAATAAACTGGAGGCTCCTGACAGTTGGGAACGGCGCCGTACCCTTTTGTCTCAGCTCCCCCACCCCCACCCCGGGCCCTCTCGGAGAGCCGTCGCACGTGCTGGCTTCCTGAGCACAGAAGGAACTTGGCAGCTGGTCTTGGGGGGTACAGTTAAAGGCAGGATGACAGCTATTCTACTGCAGCCCATCTCAGAGCGCTGCCGCCCCCTCACGCCGGTCCGGCAAAGGACAGAACTGAAAGAAAAAAAAAAAAAAAGTGCCTTTCTGCCTCTGTATCTGAAAGTGCCGTCAGTGTGTCTCGGCTTTTACAAGGGCCCCAAACACTGTTGGGATGAGGGATGGTTTGGCATCCCCCCTCCGGGTCCCCAGTCCCACCTGCCACCGCCGGGACAGTCCCAGGGAAAACTCCGCAGGGTCCTTCGTCAGGGAGCACGGGAGGGGGTGCAGGGGAAGGGGCTTTTCCGGGGAAGAACTCTGAAACCGCCTCCCCAGAAGGCGGAACGCCTCCTTCAGCGAGTGGGAAATTCCTGCCCAGGACCTCGCTTTGCTCAAGCATTCAGTGTGCGTCGGTTTTATTACCCCAAGTTGAAAAGGGACAAGAGCTTCAGCCCTTTTATCTGGCCATTTAATCAGCAACTACAAGTGCGTCGAGTGGTTATTATTACATAGAAGGCTTTTCAGTTTGGGGTCAGTAGATCAGTCTCTTCAGACACTGACGCAGAAGCTGGGACCGGTAAGGAGGTATTATGTGCTCAGGAGCGCTGGGGGACGCGAGCAAATGGAGAGGAAAAGCAGAGGCCTTCTCCGCCAGGAGTATCGATCGGAATCCCCGCTGGGACGCCGCCGAGGGCCCACACCATTCCCGGGGTTAAACAAGCCCAGTGGCCGCACAGGGCAGCTGGGCCTGACTCCCAGCCGCCAGCCTGGGAGACACACACACACACACGCACACACACACACGCACACACAC